>VWZX01007372.1:0-10436 GCA_013399015.1 Galbula dea | reverse complement strand
CTTCTGTCCTTCAACCAGTTCACAATCCACCTTACTACCCAATCAGCCAGACCACACTTCCTCAGTTTAGCTGCAAGGGTGCTGTGTGAGACAGTGTCAAATGCTTCACTGAAATTAAGATAAACCACATCCACTGCCCTACCCTCATCTATCCACCTGGTTATGCCCTCATAAAAGGCTATCAGGTTGGTCAAACATGACTTCCCCTTGGTAAACCCATGCTGACTGCTCCCAATGACCCCCTTATCCTTGATATGCCTAGAGACAGAGTCAAGGATAAAGTGTTCCACCACCTTTCCAAGGATGGAGGTGAGGCTGATTGGTCTGTAGTTACCCGGCTCTTCCTTCTTGCCCTTTTTGAAGACTGGAGTGACATTTGCCTTCCTCCAATCCCCAGGCACCTCTCCTGTTCCCCAGGACTTATTAAAGATGATGAAGAGGGGCCTGGCAATGACTTCTGCCAGCTCCCTCAGCACCCGTGGGTGCATCCCATCAGGACCCGTGGATTTATGGATGTCCAGATGGCTTACCTGTTCCCTAACCCAAACGCACATGGCACAGGAGTGTAAGACGTAGACAGCAAGCATATATGTAACAAGTGCTATGAGAAAAGAACAGCAATTTCCTCACACCCTAACATTTCATACAGATAGCTCAGGAACTGTTTGATCATCTTCTGTTTAGCTAGCGCTGCTGATTTTTCACAGCCTATTGCAATGCAGCTGAACCCAGTTGGAAGAGATTCTTAGAATCAAATTGCTACATTCATGAATATTCTCCTTTCCAAAACCTATAATTTCAGAACAATGGATCAATTATTTTTTGCACAGGCACAGTCTTACATGGCTCAAGCACGCAGTGTTCCGAGTCTGCCTTATACAGGTGGGGTCAAAAAAATCACCACTTGAGCGTTACAAAAGTAGGCTCACACTCAGTGCACTACCGTGAGGAAATTTATGTTGAACATAAAGTGCTAAAATAACCATACTGCAGAAACTGTGGGGAGCTTAAAAAAGGTAGTTAAGATCCACCACTTGATGACAAAATATAAATTGTAATTTAAGGTCTTTATTTTTGACATCTACTACTCATTTCAGAAAATGAATTTACTGCTATGGGAAGATACCAGTTATGCGTTTGCAAAGTCAAGATGAACTTGCTGACATCTCTAGTCAAGGAAACTCAAGCAGACATCAATTTCTGATACATTTGGTGAGAAATTTTATTTGTCCAGGTCTATAAAAAAAATTTGCTGGGCACAGAGATGCATCAGAGATGCATGATATAAATGTAACTTCTAGACAGGAAATAAACCACAATTTACTACATATTTGTATGTTTTAATCTTACTCCATAATAACAAAATGGTCTCTTATCTTTCTACAAAACAGTGGTGCTCATGACACCGCACCATCTTCTGCTACCTCGTCAAGTATTGGGCATGTTATACAGAGATGCTTAATTGGCAGAGCTAGTGCCCAAGATGACTTAAATCCAGTTTTTCCTCCTTCACATAGCTGAAGGGGGAATGATTTCTTAATAGCCTGAGATTTTCTGAAACCTGTAATCTGGAAAAAACCCTTGACTTCTATAATTTGGACTAGTATTGTAAAAAATCCCCAACCAAATAAACAAACACCAAAACAAAACCAAAAACCCCTACATCCAACAGGTAGAATTTATCATGCTGTATCATGCTAAAATGTGCAGGGAAGAAAGCATTCCCTACCTCCAGCCTGTGGGTTGATTGGCCTCAAGCCTGGGCTTGGCATGAGAGGTCCTCTTACAGGATTCTGAGCTGATGGTGCAGGAAGAGAGGTATAGACCACCTGATGGTTAGTAGGGGTTCTTGGTATAGGAAGTTTTGCAGCAGTTTGAGTTGCTGGCCGATGAGTGACATTCAGTGCTGTTGGAGCTAGAGAAAGACAGACCACAATCTAGAATGGAATTCCATGACATGAGGCCCATATGCCTATTGCAGAGCATATAATTTTGGAAAAGTCACTCATCTGAGCAACACAAAATCAGAACTGTCTCTGTGAAATTCTATCTGCTTTTGATAATGCAAGAAGAAAACCAGCCTGAACTAACAGTAAGTTTCACCTGAAAGAATAATGCCTATATATATATATATGTACATATTCTAAACAGAGAACAGAAAGACAATATACACCAAAATAAATGGAAAAAAGGTCCTGAAAGGAAGCACAGCTCACAGATCAGATCACAGAATATCAGGGGTTGGAAGGGACCTCGAAAGATCATCGAAGTCTGACCCCCCACAGGTTTGGTGAATACAAAATTGAGTAAAATAAAGTAAAAGAAAAAAAAAGGATCTGTTTCTTTATGTTAGAAAGAAAAGGGAAAGATCTGAAAAATCACATGCAGACAGAATAACATTTAACTAGGGATGGAACTTCAATGTCAGCCTTCCCATTCACTCTGCCAAAAATATTAATTGCCAAGTGGAGGTAGACAGAATTAAGAATGATGCTGCTGATGTTTATTTTCCCACTACTTAAATAATGCAACTGTTACAGGTTTCCTCTTCTTCACTTTTACTAATAGTATACCTAAAAATTTCCATGAGCATCCTTAGCAGGATTTCTTCCTCTCCATGGAATTAATTTGATTCTGAATTCTTTCCAAACTAACTGAACTATCTTTCCTTTCACTTCATCAGTTTAAAGAAAAAAACCAAAACAAACCAAAAACAGTTATGGGAAACTGACTGGAAGGTTAAAAAGTGACTCAAACATTCTGAACCTTCACCTGAAAACGGCAGCACAACACAGAACACACAAGAGTCTAGTTAGAGAAAAAAAAAGCAGTCACTGCTTTACATAATGATGTCAAATGAAGTTACCTGCAGGTAACACATGAATGGTGGTCTGGGAAGGTCCACTTGTTGGCACACCTGTTTGCTGCACAGGGTTTGGCTGCAAAGGCTGTGAAGGCTGCAAGGGTCGAGCCAAGGGCTGTGTGGGTATGCTCAACCCTGTAACAGTTGTCTGGTTCTGCCTCTTGATATCTGCTTTAAAACAAAATAAAGTTACAGACAATAGGAAACAGAAATTAGAACATCACAGAGTTTTAAAATCCTTTCCCCCCCATCATTCACAGATTAGAAAACAGTATTTCTTAGCATGACATTTCTTTGATCTTTTCATTCTGCAACCAAAACTAGAAAATTCATTCAATTTCCTTCACTTTTACTTCTCCAGTCTTTCTTCTCCCCCATACTCCATGATGTTTCATTCTCTCATCATGAAGTCTGCATATTTCAGCATAATTTGGAAACCTGACAGTGTTCCACTAAATTAAAAGTCTTTAAAAGTTTCTATTAAAAACTAGCATAGTCTAAATCCTTAAAAGGCCTCATCACTGCTGTGCTCAATTTATTGTTTCAAAAAGTGACAGAGCTTTGTAATAAATCTTATCTACCTTTGATGCTTACACCCTTTTGTTATTTGCTGATTCTTTCATTTGTTTGATCTGTTAGACAGCCTTCTTTGTGGCTGCTTTGAATTTTCATACTATTTTCTTAAAAAGAGGAAATTGCTTTGTTTATATAAAACTTTAAAAAGAGAATTTAAGTTGTTCCTTCACATTGACACCACCTTTCTTACATGACACCATTACTTACTGAATTGTGAGAAGCAACAAATAGTGTCTGTAGTTTGCTACAGCAGTAATTTTTCATGCTTTAGTTTATTTGTGACACCATGAAATATTCATTTGAGTGTAAGTCTGCATGTAATCAAGTGGACATGTAATCATGTGGACAAGTTGAATAAGGAAGAATTGAGAAGCTTTTGCCTCTGTATTTCAGCAAGATTAAAACAGTAGTGGGCAGAGAAGGCACCACCAAAGCCTAAAAACCACAAAATAAGACAGTTGTAGGTTTTAAGGGCACTCACTCAAAAAAAGATTGGCTCTAATAAAATGGCAGCAGCCATTATTTTAGTAAAAAGAGTGTATAATATAAAAATAAAAAAATACATTAATACATATTTTACTGTTGAGGAAACCTAAAAACAATATATTGGAAGAATACATTTAGAAACTATCAGTTAAGTATACTAAATAAATTTCAAAACAGTAAGAAAAGGGCTAATGGAAGTATAGCTCAAATTGTTGGATTTTTTAGCAGCTAGAGTCTGTTTTGATGGTCTCACCAAGCTGTCTTTAACACCAGCTACTAATAGGTTGAAGTAGCAGTAGCCTTGAGAAACTGCTATATGATAAATTAAATACAATCCAAGACATCAAAAATAAAACATAACTTGCAGACCATATTGTCTTTCTCTAAACTGAATAGCTGATCTACTTCACTGAAGGCATTTGATGAAAATATCATTTTCTCTCTTTTTAAAAAGTCTATAAAAAGACCAGTAAAGGGATGCTAATTTTGAAAACAAAAGGTGAAATGTTTCCTGCTCTTTCATCAACTAATAGGTCTTCTGATTAGTTCAAGTTTCTTTATTTTACACTAGTATGAGAGATTTCCCAGTGTTCACCAAATTATTTGACTCTGAAGAGGTTTCTACAGAGAAGAACATCTACATATGTGTACTTTGAATGTTTACAGACTGATGCACATTTCAGCTGCTATTGGGTAATTTAAGTGATGCAAGCACATTCTTAGTCAAAACCTAAAGAATATGTGCTCATGACACAACTAGTAAAAACCTAGACACATTACTGCAGTAAAACAGTAGTTCAAGCAAAAGTCAGAGCCTGGACAAATGTGAGGGCTTCTATGGTTTTGCTTTTGTTTTCAGTCTCACACAGAAGCAAGTTCATTTGTTGGTGTCAAATTGAGAGCCCTGCTGAGATTCCACTTCCTGGAAACTGTGTTGGGATTGCACCAGCCACAAGAAATGACTAAAGGAAACAAACTAGACTTCACTAAATAAATGGAAACAAATAGCAAAGACTAATTTAGTAAAAAATCAGCGAGGAAAATAGGAAGACTGGGTAAGCACAGGACTAAGGTTAAAAGTAATACAGGAATGCTAAATGAACACAGCATCACATTCATTAAAAAAGTGGACCTGGAGGACAGCAGAATCTGATTTACAGAATGAGCATAAAATCAAAATCATCACTACTGGAGGTGGAAGCGAATCTCCCCATCTAATGCATAACATGGAAAAGAAGAGAGGCTAATTTCCATGCCAGAAAATAGGCCTGCAACACTGCAGCTATAGCAGGAAGGAGTATCAGTGTACTAATTCTGAAGTGATATAATGGGACATACATACCATATACACATTCAAGAATACAACAAAATTGATCCAGAAAACTACAGATTTGTTAATCAGATAAAACAGGTTATAAAATCAAAAACCTGATACAGCAAATATTTAATCATTTTTCCTACAAAAAGATTAATTAAAAAAAAGGGGAATATAGCTGATTCTGAGAGTACACTTGTGTATCCTTCTTACATTACAAACTGACTTTAGAGTAGAGATATCAGGTATCAGCTAAATCTGTTAGTTATTTTAGTATTTTTATGAATCTCAGAATATCCCACAAGAGAAAATTGTAAAACACTGGCTCAAGCTCCAAAAAGGAAACCAAGAAGGAATAAAGATACTACACTGTAATGCAGCTGTTACTCTGCTGTGGCTGCTAGCTAGCACTTCTACTGAACGGAAGCATTCTGACAGTTGCACATGCAACCATGGTGTTGATCATACACGGTATTGTGAGGTGAAGACACACTTCATGCCATCAGGTAAGAAAGAAATTCTGAAAAATGTTACTTTTGATAGAAAAAGATTATCTGAAACACATTCCAATACTGTGACATGGTACTTCAAAACACAGAATCATAGAATTGTCAGAGTTGGAAGGGACCTTAAAGATCATCTAGTTCCAACCAACCTGCCTGGCAAGGACACCTTCCACTATATCAGGCTGCCCAGAGCCCCATCCAGCCTTGTCTTAAAAGCTTCCAGGGATGGGGCTTCCACAACCTCTCTGGGCGACCTGTTCTACTGTCTAACCACCGCAACAGTGAAGAACTTCCTCCTACTGTCTAATCTAAATCTACCCTCCTCTAGCTTGCATCCATCCCCCCTGGTTCTATCACTACCTAACCTCCTATAAAATCCCTCCACCAGCTTTCTTGTAAGCCTCCTTCAAATACTGGAAGGCCACAATAGGGTCTCCTTGGAGCCTTCTCTTCTCCAGACTGAACAACCCCAACTCTCTGAGCCTGTCCTCGTAGGAGAGGTGCTCCACTCCTCTGATCATTCTCGTGGCCCTTCTCTGGACTTGCTCCAGCACCCCCATATCCCTCTTTTAATAGGGGCTCCAGAATTGGACACAATATTCCAGGTGTGGTCTCATGAGAGCAGAGCAGAGGGGGAGAATCACTTCCCTTCTCTTGATGCAGCCCAGGATATGTCTGGCCCTCTGTCAGTGTCTTTTACAAAACATTAAATAAGACCAGGGAGCTTAACCTTACCTGAAAGATTTCTATAGTCCAACTGCATCCATCTGTTTTATCTATTTGAGAATTCACCCTCAAGAAGAGATGACAGTGGTAAAAACTTGATTCCCTATGCTATTCTGACACTCAGATAAGCAATTCACAGAATCATCAAAATCCATGCTGGAAAGGACCTCTAGTAGTTATGTAGTCCAGCCTCATGCTCAAGCTGGACTGTCACCAACACTGTTTTACAGTAAGTAGAATTCCTTTTACTTAATGCCTAGCAGAATTTTTTAACAACAAACCTGTTTAACTGAAACACCAAGGAATAAAAAACACTAAGCAGAAACAGAAGTGTATTCCTTTCTGTCATACATTAAACAATACTGCAAAATCTTTTTCACTTACCTTGACAAGAGGCATTATCCTCTTCATCCTGTGTAAGGTCAATGACACCTCCTGAATCACTTCCTGTGACTTTCCCGCTCTGAAAGACAAAACTCCTTCATTTTGCAAAAGCAAATCCAGGGAACACAGGTGGAAAAGGGATATGAAGTGAACATTCAGAAGGAGAGGTCTCAGAATTAACACACTTATTAGAAAGGAACTGATGAAATAAGCAGAAGGAGGAGGAAATTTCAGACAAATTTCCCAGGACTTGAAAAACAGGCAATAACCAAGTAACTGTATTGCAGTATCAAAGTATTTTTAGCTTTGTAAGGAGTAAAAAACCCTGGTGACCAATGGCATATTGTTATATTACCAGTAAATAAGTAACAATTGTGTTATAGAATATCTTTCAATTGCAACTCTTAACATTTTAATCCAGTTGTAATCTGCTTTCCTCTTAGCAGTATAACCTTTTGACAGAATAGTCACCAAGACAATGTTTTAGTTATCTTGAGACAGCTTGGCCTATGTGGCTATAAATAAATTGACTTCACAGTAAGAAAAAGGGAAAGCTACACTGGAACCGATATGCTTATAAAATATGCCATCAAAAGCCATCAGAAAACTCAGAGTGTATCCAGCCTTTTAAAGTAATTTCATTCCTGTATTTTCACCCATTATCACAAATTTAAAAATTCTGTAATTCTACATAGGAAGCCATTTGTAACCATTCACTACAGAGGATAAAGGGATCTTTTATGCTACTGTGAAGGCTAAATCTTATATAAACACCCTAGAGGACCATCAAACAGGATTTAGCTTAGGATCAACTGCTGTCCCGTGGCTGTTAAGACTGGAGGGACTATGAATATCTTCCTTTAGGTGATGGAAAAACATGGAGGAGGTTTTTAAATAGACTTTCTAGAACAAAATCTTGAATGATGTAAATTTCTAGTTAAACTTGCTACAAAAATTAGTGAGTTTTTGGTTGTATAGAAGAGATGATCATTTATTGTTAACTGCTACCTATTTATAGATTAGACTAAACAGTTTCCTTACACAATGGGTTAGGAAAGCAACATAATTAATCAAAATCTCTGAACAATGAATGTGGAAAAAAAGCGTTAAAAGAGTTATCAGTCCCACATGGTCTGTATAAATGCCAACATGATAAATCCTAGAAGATGAGAGATTTTTCTGTGCAGTCAGATATGGTTACTAAATGCAAACAAAAGCTGTGTTCAAATTATTGGTCAGCAAATTTGGAATGCCTGACATGATTGATCTCTTCATTACGCATTACTGCTGGCTGATTTCTTCATGTCTTAAGTTCTGATGCTGCCACTGATGAAATTCTGCTAGTAACCTATATGACACACAATTTGAATAAGAAATATCTTATCTTCAGAGGCAATAGAACAGACCTCTGTAGGGATTCTGCCATTGCTATACACAAAGAAACATCTTTCAGATTTATTAACCATGTCATCCTTCTGTTGAGTGATTTCGATTTCATAGACTTTCCAGCTTTGGTTTTCTTAGTATGATGAGCTTATTTACCCACTTGAAGCTTAAGATACAAAGCACATTAAAATAATTGATGATTACTTGATTAGCATAAAGTCAAGAGGAATTTAATTCCAACTTGATAGTCTTCCCAGTCAGTGATGTGTATTTTAAACTATGGCTCCCTCTGCCAACAGAAAGGATAATGAAAAATGGAGGGGAAGATTTATAAGGAACTGGAGAAAGAAAAAACTAACACTAAGCTATTCATTACTCCCCACTACAAAATACATTAGTCTGAAGTAATTTCCTTTCAATTCTTCTTCAAGGAAATCTAAATTCTTACAAAAATACTCTGTATGAAAGCTAACTGCTTAGCTGTGCCAGTTGAGAAAGTTCTTTGAACTTCCAACTCAGTAAGTGGCACTTCATGTGGGGAGCAATTGCAGAGACGGAGACATTGAGTTATAGGAACACTTTAAGAACAATCTAGAGACCTCTACTTCACTCCTCCCCTGTTTCCCCAGTTACTGGACTCCTTCCCTGTTTCCCCGGTTACTGGTCTTCTCCCTGGTTCTCTAAAGTAAGAATGTATCCCTCCTTCCCTTGTTTGGCATGACTCCTCCCCTGTTTCCCCGGTTACCAGTCCCTCCCCTGTTCTCCAGGAATGGAGCTGTCCCCTCCTTCCCTCCCCTTATTTGTTGTAAACTCCTCCCTAATTTCTAGCACCTTCTGTGGGAGAGCCTATATAAAGAGCTCTCTCCTTGGCAATAAAGTTCACTCCTTGTCCACCCTTCCCTGGTCATGGAAGCTGTGTGTTCCTGTCCTCACTATGCCGCAGCTCCTGGGACCTGGAGCGCATGCCGCAGACCTCCAGCTAGCTGGGGCACGGCAGTGGCTCTACCCTGGAGTGGACCTGCCTTCCTCTCCTGTGGGCTGCGACATATGGCACCCAATGCCCGGCTTGAATAATGCTCCTCATATTGAGACAGCGTATCGGCACGCCATTGGAGCTCACCCCTGTGTGGGATCAGCAGGCCGGCAGCCCCTTCGACTGGATGGAGGATCGACGCCGAGAGAGGCGAGTCCATCCGCGCACCCAGCGTGCAGGCACCCAAGGTGAGCAGTTGATTTAACTTCCTCATCACCGTCCCAGAACTCCCAGTCCACCAAGAGCTTTTTTAGAACTTTGAGATCAAGAACTTTAAAAATCTTTAAAGTTAATAATGGGAATTCGCCTATCCCGAACTGAGAAGGATATTTACCATTATCTCAAGTTTATCCTTAGATGCAAACCCCATGAATATGATAAAAAATCTTTGAAATATCTAGCAATATGGCTCGCTGACAATGTTAAAGTCCTCCCGAGCAATATAAACACAAAAGTGTGGGATGCTATCGGGAGGAAAATCTGGATGAGAAGTGAGCAGGGGGAAAAAAAACGCATTTAAGGCATTAATTGCGTGGAGACTAATTTGGGGACACTTAGTTGACCAGGAGAGAAAATCTAAACTGCGTCACAGTGAGCCCCAAGATGGCGGACGGCAAAAGTGCCATCAAGATGGCTGTCCGTCCTCTTCGTCTCCTTCTCCTTCTCCATCACTATCACCAGGAAATGGTGAATTACGGGGCAGAAAGGGCGAGCAACACCAGGGAGGGAAGTCCAAGGGCGCGAAAACTGGCATCGGGAACAGCCCACAAAATGGCGGACACAAAGAAAATGGCTCCATCAGCTCTGCTTCCCGTGCCATTTCACACCATCACCACGCCTCAGACACACCTCCCTCCACTCCTACCGAACTGACACCACCCCGCAAAAAGGGAGTGGCCAACCGCCCTCAAGATGGCGGTGACCGCATGTTACAACAAAATGGCGGCACCCCCAATGAAAAACAAAGTGGTGGCACCCATGCCCGCCTCAAAGATGGCGGCGCCCATGCTAGCAACATCCGGCAACATGGCGCCACCCATACCAATTCAGAGACGGACACTGATTCAGACAGCAATACCGATTGTGACTTATAGGCCAGGGCACGGCGTGAAGCGGAAAGAGCCGTGGACCTAGAGTTTGTATCCACCTTTCCTGTATTCA
>VWZX01007371.1:0-142440 GCA_013399015.1 Galbula dea | reverse complement strand
TCATGAGCTGGAAAAAGCACAATAAAGTCTGGCAATAGGAAAAACTCAGCACCCTGAGGCTAGTACAGTATTGAAACAGACTGACCAGAGAGGTTATGCAGTCTCCATCCTTGAGGGGTTTGAAGAGCAGACAGGATAAAGCTTCAAGACTTTTGGTCTTGTCTCAGTCTACAACTGTATTTTATAGAAATTGAAATTCCTTGTAGTTTCTGAATCTTTGGTACTAAAAGCTATTTCTCTCTCCAGATCACCAGGACAACTTCAGATGGCAGAGGCAGCAGCAGCACAAGGTATTATTTTCATATTCACCTGATCTCTTGAAGGATGCTGAAAGCTGCAGAGAAAACTGAGTGCCAGCAGAAACCTGGGCAGCTGTTTCTCCTAGGCTGACATACAGGTGGAGGTGATTTCTGCCTAACTGTAGCATCTCTCTACCTACCAGCTCTGGGCTACAGCCCCATGGTGAATGGTTTCCTTTAGCACAGCCACTCTGAAACATCTTTGCACACATATTTGACCTTGGCATGTCTTCACTGTTGAAAAAATATTTTTTGTTCCAAATAAGGGAATATTTTAGTTCTATATCTTCCTGGAAGATATAATACCTGGAAAATGAAACTTGCTGCTTCAAGCCACTTATTACAAACAAAGGACAAAGGGAGAACTTCACCCCTGGTACAAGACCCTTGTTCAAAGCATAGATCTCAGTGATGCTAAGCCAGAGAAGAGCCTGATCACTCTGAATGGTAGCTTCCTTTATACTTCAACATGTATTTAGAGTGGTTTGTTTGTTTCCTGGGCAAAGTTAAGTTTGCATCTGAACATAAGGTAAAAATGAACTGCTCTAAGCCTTTACAAATAAGTGTTTCTTCTGCAGTAGTAAGGACAGTAAACCCAAAGCAGCAGCTGGCTTCCCACTGAGCAGTCTGGCACACTTTCATGTCACAGTTCAAGTGTTTCAGGTGCAGCACATTGTCCTGCAGATACGCAGCCCTGTATGTTGGAAGGGCAGTGTGAACCCTAGAGAGGGAGTTAAAATGACTTGTTTAATTCAAACTCTAAAGTGCCCTTTTGTTTTTTACTTTTTTTTCTCCTTTTCAGAAGTGAAAGCCATCCACAACCTGTTGAAGCAATTCCTTGGTCTCGAATCTTTCACCATGTTTTGCGAGTAACTTTACCTTTTCTGTTGTTTGTTCTGCTTTTATTTCTGCTTTTCATGATTCCACATTCTGAGAAAGACCACAGCTGCTTCTGAAAGGAGAACTTTGCCCATTCTTTCTATCCCATGCTGTAATACATCAGTGGGCCTCCACCAATGTAGAAAACAGCCTGTGAATTGTCAGTTACAAGTGTAAGGGCTGGGCTAACCACTAATCTAGTGATGCTATTCCATGGAGAACAGAAAGGGAATAAGGAAGAGAGAGCTGTGAACTGGAAAAGAAAATTACTTAAATGAAAATAATAACAATAAAATTAATATATACAAATGTATACAAAACTGGTGTCAAATCCAACTCCCCCCTCCCCTAATGGCAACTACACCACTGTCATCACTTATGCTGTGGCAGAAAGATTCAGCAGCAGATAGGAAGTAGACTCAGGGGCTAGATCCTGGAAATGGATTCAGGAACTCGTGGATCAGAATTAGAGGCAGAAGGGACAGAGTCCTCATCAGATGCCAGCCACCAAAGAAGAGCAAGAGAATCACAAAATCATTACAGTTAGAAAGGACCATCAAGATCATCTAGTCCAACCGATAGCCCTACACCTTCATCCCCTGAAGAACCACATCTATCCGCTCCTTAAAAAATCTCCAGGGATGGTGACTCCACCACCTCCCTGGGCAGCCCATTCCAATATCTCACCACTCTTTCAGTAAAGAAATTCTTCCTAATACCTAATCTAAACCTACTCTGGCACAACTTAAGCCCATTCCCTCTAGTCCTGTCACTAGTCACAAGGGAGAAGAGGCCAGCACCCGCCTCCCTAGAATGGCCTTTCAGGTAGCTGAAGAGAGCGATAAGGTCTTCCCTCAGCCTCCTCTTCTTCAGGCTAAACAACCCCAGCTCCCTAAGCCTCTCCTTATAAGGCCTGTTCTCCAGACCCCTGATCAGCCTAGTTGCCCTTCTCTGCACCCTCTCCAGTACCTCAATGTCCTTCCTATACTGCGCTGCCCAAAACTGCACACAGTACTCGAGGTGTGGCCTCACCAGTGCCGAGTACAGTGGCAATATCACCTCCCTGCTCCTGCTGGTCATACTATTTCTGATACGAGGCAGGATGCCATTGGCCTTCTTAGCCACCTGGGCACACTGCTGACTCATGTTCAGCCAGCTGTCAATCAGCACCCCCAGGTCGTTCGCTGCTGGGGAGCTCTCCAGCCACTCCTCCCCAAGCCTGTAGCGCTGCTGGGGTTGTTACGACCAAAATGCAGGACTCGACATTTAACCCCACCAAAACTCATACCATTGGCCTCTGCCCATCGATCCAGCCTGTCTAGGTCCCTCTGCAGAGCCTCCCTGCCATCACACAGATCGACAGTCCCACCCAGCTTAGTGTCATCCGCAAACTTACCAAGGGTGCATAATAATAATAATAATAAGACGGGACTGTCCCTTATGATCCTTCAGCTTTGTACCATATATGATGTATATGGAATAGAATACCTTGTTGATCAGTTTAAGGTCACCTGAACTGTCTGCTCCTCCCTCCAGGTGCAGCTTTTTACTCCTCACTCCCCAACATGGTACATGATTTAGCAGTGACCTTGGTCCGTATACTAATCCTTGGTACTAACTCCAAACATTAGGTCTTATCACTGTTAGAAGTACTCACTGTCTGTGAAAACATGCTGCTAGTTTCAGAAAGTGCAGTTACTTAGAAGAGCTTTAGCTAAAAGGTAAAGTCACTGAACAGAATCAATTCTGTTTTAACTCAAACCAGGACAGTCAGCTACATCAAAACCCACTCTTTGTGGTGCTTTCTCCATGCTGCCAAACAGTGACATTGCATAATTAAATACAGAAACAAATAATGATTTCTTTTCTCCTTTTTTAACCTGCTGAATAGTGGGTAGTATCTTGGGAGAGAATTGTGCATTTTTATAAGCGTCATCTTTAAAATGAAACTGACACTTGGGCAAGGGCTGGAGAAACCAAGTACGGTCAGTGTTGCCATACCTTCTCAGTTGCAGTTTGACAACTGTCATTTAGAAAGACCCAGGAAGGTGTTAGTAGTTGGAGACTCCTCTCTGAGAGACACTGAAGCACCCATCTATCACCCAGAGAACCTCTCTAGAGAGTTTGTAGCCTGCCAGGGGCCTGCATTCATGACATCATGAAAAAAACCTGCCAAACCTGGTTAATCTGCATGATTATCATCCAATCCTAGTCTTCCATATAGGATCAAATAAAGCTACAATGAGGAGATTCCACAACATCAAAAGGGACTTCATATCTCTTGGAAAGATGTTGAGACGATTGGGAGCTCAGGTAGCTTTCTTCTCTCCTCCCTGTAGGAGGCTGGGACCCAAGGAGAAGGAGTCAAATCACTCGGTTGAATTAATGGCTGTGTGGCTGGTGCTATGCTCAGGGCTGTAGGTTCTACAATCTCAGATGTACCTTTAAGAGGCCAGGCATGTTGACAAAGGATGGGTTGCATCTGATCAGGTGGGGTAAGAATGGTCTTGGGAACAAGCTGGCTGTACTCATCAGAAGAGCTTTAAAATAGATGTGTCAGGGGGAGGGGGTCTGCTTCTGAATGAATGGGAAAACAATGAGAATGCCAATACTTCAGGAGGTAGGTGGATAACACCTGTGAATCCCAAGGGAGCTGGTGAGGGCATCTCCCAGAAGGTGGTAAGGCTGAAATCCCAGCTGAAGTGCCTTTACACAAACACATGCAGCATGAGTAATAAGCAGGATGAGTTGGAGGCCATGGTGCAATTGAATAACTGATCTGATTGCTGTCATGGAAACATGGTGGGATGATTCACATGATTGGAACACAGCAATGGAGGGCTACAGACTATTCAGAAGAGATAGGTTAGGAAGGAGGAGTGGGGTTGTTGCCCTCTATGTTAGGAAATGGATAGACTGTGAAGAACTGGCTCTGAGAAAGAGGCATGAACAAGTTGAGTGCTTATGGGTTAAACTTAATGATCAGGCCAACAAAGGTCAGCTTATGACTGGGGTCTACTACAGGCCATCTGACCGATTGGAGCCTGCTTCAGCTGCAGGAAGCTTTGAGCCCACTGGCCCTCATTCTGGTGGAGGATTTTAATCACCCAGGCATGAGCTGGAAGAAATATACAGCAGGCTGTAGGCAGTCCAGGAGACTCCTGGAGTTTGTGGATGACAACTTTCTGGTACAGGTTCTAGATGAACCTGTACCAAAGTACTACTAGACCTGGTGCTAACGAATGCAGAAGATCTCATTAAAGAGGTGAAGATTGGAGGAAGTCTAGGCTGCAGCGACCATGCTCTAATGAAGCTCACAGTCTCTAGAAACGTAGGCATGGCACAGAGCAAAGTCAGGACTTTGAACTTCAGGAAGGCAAATTTCCAGATGCTGAGGGACTTGCTGGGTGAGGTCCCCTGGGACAGTTGTCCTTAGGGACAAAGAAACTCATCAGAGCTGGCAGTTCTTTAAGAATACTCTTCTTAGAGCGCAAGAGCTCTCCATTCCTCTGTGCAAGAAATCAAGCAGAGCAAGGAGACCGGTGTGGCTGAGCAAGGACCTGCTTCTCAAGCTGTGGTGTAAGAAGGAAATGCACAGGTGGTGGAAGCAGGGACAAGTGGCCTGGGGAGAATACAGGGAAATGACTAGGGACTGGAGCACCTCTCCTACAAGAACAGACTGGAAGAGTTAGGATTGTTCAGTCTGCAGAGGAGAATGCTCCAAGGAGACCTTCTTGTGGCCTTCCAGTATTTGAAGGGGGCCTACAAGAAAGCTGGTGAGGGACTTTTTAGGAGGTCAGACAGTGACAGAACCAGGGGAAATGGGTGTAAGCTAGAGGAGGGTAGACTTAGGTTAGATATTAGAAGGAAGTTCTTCACTATGAGGGTGATTAGACAGTGGAACAGGTTGCCCAGAGAGGTTGTGGAAGCCTCATCCCTGGAAGCTTTTAAGACAAGGCTTGATGGGGCCCTGGGCAACCTGATCTAGTGGATGGTGTCCCTGCCAGGTAGAGGGGTTGGAACTGGATGATCTTTAAGGTCCCTTCCAACTCTGATGATTCTGTGATTCTAAGTGTAGAGATGGGATCAGGAAAGCCAAGGCACAGATGGAGCTGAACTTGTCAAGGAATGCAAAAAACAATAAAAAAGGGTTCTATAAGTACATTAACCAGAAAACGAAGGTCAGGGTGAGTGATGCCCCTCTGATGAACAGGGAAGGAAAGTTAGTCACAATGGATATGGAGAAGACTGAGCTACTCAACGAGTTCTTTGTTTCAGTCTTTACTGGCTTCCTGCACTGACCACGATTTGATAGCCCTAGGTGAGTGTTGGGGGAGTGAAGGGCCTCCCACTGTAAGTGAAGAGAAGGTTCGGGATCACCTACTGAAACTTGGTAAGAACAAGACTCTGGGCCCTAATGGCATACATCCTAGGGTCCTGAGGGAACTGGCTGATGTAGTTGCAGGACCATTCTCCATCATATTTGGCAAGTCACGGAGGTCAGGTGAAGTCCCAGGTGACTGGAGGAAGGGCAACATCACCCCCATTTTTAAAAAGGGGAGAAAGGAAGACCCAGGGACCTATAGGCCGGTGAGCCTCACCTCTGTGCCTGGGAAGGTCATGGAGCACATTGTCATGGAAGTGGTGGTAAGTGATGTTAATCATGCCTGACCAATCTGGTGGCCTTCTTCTGGAGTGACCGCAATAGTTGGTGAGGGAAGACCAACTGACGTTGTCTACTTGGACTTTTGTAAGGCCTTCAATACAGTTCCACATATATCACAGAATAGCCAGAGTTGGAAGGGACCCATTAGGATCATCTAGTCCGACTCCTGCTTAGGCACAGGACAACTCCACAGTCACACCATATGCCTAAGTGCCTTATCCAAATGCTTTTTAAAATCCATGAGAGTAGGAGCTATGACAGCCTCCCTGGGGACCCTGTTCCAATGCTCCACCACCCTCTGGGTAAAGAAGCTCCCACGAATATTCAACCTAAATTTCCCCTGGCACAGCTTCATGCCATTTCCCCAGGTCTTGTCACTAGCCACCAGAGTCAGAACTCACCCCTCACTCTCTGGTGAGGAAGTTATAAACAGCTATGAGGTCTCCCCTCAGCCTTCTTTTCTCTAGGCTGAACAGACCAAGTGCTTTCAGCCTTTCCACATAAGACTTCCTTATTTCAAAATTGGAGAGATGTGGATTTGATGGATACACTATTTGGTGGATAAGAAATTGTCCGCATGGATGCAGCCAGAGAGTTGTGGTCAATGGCTCTTTGCCTGGGTGCAGACCAGTGACAAGTGGTGTCCCTCAGGGCTGTGTCTTGGTACCAGTGCTCTTCAATGTCTTTACTAATGACCTAGAGAGGGGTATCAAGTGCACCCTCAGCAAGTTTGCAGATAACATGAAGCTGAGTGGTGTGGTTGATATGCCAGAAGGGCAGGATGCCATCCAGAGGGACCTGGACAAACTTGAGAAGTGGGCCCATGAGAATCAGATGAAGTTTAACAAGTCCAAGTGTAAGGTCTTGCGTCTGGGTAGGGGCAATCCAAGATATAAGTACAGACTGGGAGAGGAACTAGTTGAAAGCAGCCATGCCGAGAAGGACTTTGGGGTCATGATAGACGAAAAGCTGGATATGAGGCAGCAATGGATACTTGCAGCCCAGAAAGCCAACTACATCCTGGGCTGCATCAGGAGAGGCACGACCAGCAGGTTTAGGGAGGTGATTCTGCCTCTTTACTCTGCCCTCATGAGACGCCCCCTGGAGTACTGCATCCAGTTCTGGGGTCCTCAGCATAGGAAGGATGTGGACCTCTTGGAGCGGGTCCAGAGGAGAGCCACAAAGATGATCAAAGGAGTAGAGCACCTCACCTATGAGGATAGGCTGAAGGAATTGGGGTTGTTCAGCCTGGAAAAGAGAAGGCTTCCGGGGGACCTTATAGCAGCCTTTCAGTACCTAAAGGGAGATTACAAGATAGAAGGGGAGAGACTTTTCAGCTGTTCAGATTGCAATAGGACAAGGGGGAATGGATATAAGCTAAAGGAGAGGAAATTTAGACTAGAAATTAGAAGGAGGTTCTTTACCCAGAGATTTATTAGGCACTGGAACGGGTTGCCCAGAGAGGTTGTGGATGCCCCATCCCTGGCAGTGTTCAAGGCCAGGCTGGATGTGGCATTGGGCAATGTGATCAGATAAGTGGCATCCCTGCCCATGGCAGGGGGGTTGGAACTAGGTGATCTTTAAGGTCCCTTCCCACCTGGGCTGTTCTATGATTCTATGATTAATATTTTGCCCATGTCTTCAGTGGACAAGCAGCCACATGTTTCAACAGTGCTGACTTTGCCACACCTGTGTAAGTCAACTTATTTCCATGCTAACACAGTAGCATCAAAAGAAGCATAACCACTCTCTTGCTTGTCAGAGCAAGAGGTCAGAAATTCAGGAGTGGAGCCTGTGGTTGGTGGCACACATCCTTTCCTTTGCAACTGACTGTAATTTCCTGGAGGAAGAATACGAAGGTGAACCAATGAATGCTTATCCCTAGTTTGAAATGCTGAACTATTTCCCCAGCCTGGAACTCATTTTCTACACACAGCGCTGTAGAGGGGAGGTGCACACGGAGGAGAACTCATTGTAACAGTAAGAGGTTTGGTTGAACATCAGGAATTCCTGTTTGGTTGCAGTGAAAATGACCCAGGAATTAGCTAATTTTTGTCATGCTTATCTATAGAAAAGAGGATTTATGATTTAGCCTTTGAGAATCCTCTCACCTCTTCTACACTTGTCAGCATTGGTGGTTGCTTGTTCCCTATCTTCTGGCAGAGGTATTTAGGAAACAAGTCACTTTGCACACTTATGTGCAGAGAAAGAGTCCCTCTAGCAAACCAACAGCTTCTTCCCAACCATGGTGGCAAAAAAACCCATGTTTTGTTTTCAGGATATTAAACTAACTAATACCTAACTGCTACACAGTTAAGCTTGCAAACTTAGCATCATAGTTTAACAAAGTCAAAACTTGAAGCTCAGCATGTTTTAGTAGTGGTACCAAACAGTAGTTTAGATCCACACTGTGGATACAGGTCAAGATATGCCAACCCCACACTGAAATGTCTTGACCTCAGCCCCAGGCAGAGCTGCCCAGGCTCCAGCCTGCTGAAGACACACAGGTCCAGCAGTGCTCCCAGAGTTGGTTGCTTTCCCAGTCTGCCAGCCAGCAGGCCACTCTGTGTAGATGGATCCGTGGAGCTGAACTTGGGCTCTACCTACCACTGTCACAGCCACAGCTCCCACAATAGTGTTGTTTCCAGAGATAAATGGTGGATCATCCCCACCTCATGCCACACACAGGCACATACAACTCTCCTTTCTCCCTCTGCCTTCATTACTTTGTATTTTGAAAGCAATTATTTTCTAACGGAGCTCATTTAAGTTTCACCCAACTCTTAACCACTATTTTGTTGCCAGATTGTCACAAATGCCCATGCAAACCTTTCTGCCAAAAACTAATAGTCAGTTGCTGACATGATATGCAGTACTTCTGCCATTAAAGAACCTATGCAGGGGAAAACAATTTGAACGATGTTAAGATGTCTGAAGAAAATTTCATAGCCTGCAATTTCCTCTCATTACATACAGTTACATCAAATTGTTGAGCTGAGGTAATATATAAAATGAGGATCTTTCATGAAATTATCACAAAATGTCACCAAAAAAATAAAGCAGCACCTGGGAGAACAACTAACTTCCCCAAACCTATCTTAAATCATTTTACTTCCATTTGATTATAAGCACTGCACTCTAGGCTGACACTGAGGTTTGCCTCTAACAGGTCATTATATATAGCCACCAATTTCTTGGTGTCATACTCTCCCTCAGGACTGGGTTTTTAGTGTTCAGTGGAAGAAAAACAAAGATTAACAAAACAGGGCAAACCAGGCTGTTGCACATGTGTGGTAAGTAGGAGTGAAACCAGGCCACACCTACTTTTAAGTCTTACTTCTTTGGCAGGGAGAAGAGGCCTTAATCTGTTCTCAGCTGTTCCTATTCCTCACCCCAGGCCCAAAATAGTCAACAACAATTCTGTTAGCATGGGAAGCAGTCTCTGTTTTTGTGACTTGCCCCTGCTACAGTTAAATGTGCCAGTCCTTGAACCACTAGGCCACAACCTGCATCTTCTGCGGTTACTTGGTGCTGTGAAACGTCCTAAGGAGTCAAGTACAGAATCACACAGAATCATTAAGGGTGGAAGAGACCTCTAAGATCATCAAGTCCAACCATGAACCTATCACCACCATGCCTCTAAACCGTGTCCTTAAGTACCACATCTATATGTTTTTTTAAACATCCCCAGGGATGCTGACTCCACCACTTCCCTAGGCAGCCTGTTCCAATGCCTAACAATTCTTTCAGTGATTAAATTTTTCTTAATCTCCAAACTAAACCTCCCCTGGTGCAACTTGAGGCTATTTCAAGCCACAAAGGTGATTAAAGGGGTGGAACATCTTCCTTATGAGGAAAGGCTGAGGAAGCTGGGCCTCTTTAGCTTGGAGGAAAAGAGACTAAAGGATGACCTCATTTATGGTTATAAATATGTGAAGGGTGAGTGTCAGGAGGATGGGGTCCAGCCCTTCTCAGTGAAGCCCACTGACAAGGGAAGGGGCAATGGCTGCAAGCTGAAGCATAGGAAGTTCTGTGTAAATACAAGAAATTTTTTTTCCCCAGTTCAGGTGCCAGAGCACTGGCACAGACTGCCCAGAGAGGTTGTGGAGTCTCCTTCTCTGGAGGTATTCAAAACCCATCTGGATGTGCTTCTGTGTGACCTGGTCTAGGGAATCCTGCTGTGGCAGGGAGGTTGGACTAGGAGATCTTTCAAGGTCCCTTCCAACTCCTAGTATTCTGTGATTCTGTGATTTCCTCGTGTCCTATCAGTGGTAACCCAGGAGAAGAGACTGACCTCCATCTCTCTACAACCTCTTTTCAGGTAGTTGTAAATCAACCCACATTTTGTGGAGTGGCTGCAGAGGTGAAGATGACACCCTGATCATGAGACCAGGCTGAGCCCAGCTACAGGAAAGAAAGGAACAAGAAGCCATAGGTTTAGGTTTCCTGATACCTGTATCAGGCCACAACAATCTACAACTGAATGAAACACACCTCACTAGCCCAATACTGTAAGTCCACAGAACTCTAGAGCAGCTGAGAGAAAGGGAGGGGTTGTAGGGGATTTTTACATAGGTATAACATGCACTAAGTACTTTAAATGGCAACAACTTCAGTCATAACCTGTTTCCATTACAATCTTGTGGTGAGTGTGAAACAGTCAAACTAAAACCACACACAATACAGGACTCAGAATAGAAAATTCTGGGGAAAAAGGACATAGGAAATGTGCAGTAAGCACTGTCAGTGGCTATGCCTTAGTACATGGCCATTTTCTTCATTTACTGAAATTGAAATTGCTGAAACTCAACAACGCATGAGGAGTGTGGGCAACTCCTTTGTGTAAAGATGGGATGAGTTAAAAACTACCCCTATCATAAACAAACCAAAGTCTTTTCTATGAAACAGTGTGCCATTTAACTTATCACACTCAAATTCAGTAGCAAAACATCATGAACAATTAATGTAAATATTTATTTTTCCATGTTTTACCAACCCACCTGCTTTTCCTGTTTACAATGCTCTATTTAGTATTGGTTTAGGCACTGTGTCAGGAAAACAGATGATCACATCCTTAGCTGCTTTGCTGAATCTTTATCTTGCAGAACATAAATAACAGCAAATGATTTCTTCTGAGATGAATAGTGACAATAGCAAAGGCAGTCCCTTGACTTCTAGCTCAGGGTGTATGGAAGGATCTCAGGAGCATGCACCATTGAAAGAAATGGTGAAGCCTACAGCTGGGCTGAGTCTAACTTGTGGTGACTGTCTATGGCTGTGCTCACCTACAGCAGCAAATAACACAAGTTATAACATACTCTGCTATACAATGATCTGGACAGAATATTTTAAATTATCAAAATTCACCCCTATAAAAGAGTAATTCCTGTGACAGGCCCATAGGCTGTGCTCCCTTTAAGGCATCTCAGAAGAAGTCTGTCTTTGCTGTGTGCTCTAATCAATGTAGACCCATAATCACAACCATGTTTTTAATACATGTGGGTTAAAGCACATCCTAGAAAGAGCAGCTATTTTATCAGTGCACAACTATTTTCGGACAAAGGAACAACCTTGGATGCACAAGAGAGGGATCTCTGGGCCAGCTTTGAAAAAAATCATTTGGGGCCAACTTAATGGAAAAGGCTCAGGCTTGCTTTGCATATTGTTAGACTCCAAAGCCCTCAGAACACCTGGCGGCAGCACTGGGCTTTTCAGACCCTAGTCGTGGCCATGGCCATTAGCTATACTCAGTGCATTCAAGCAGAGTTTCAGTGCTTCAAGCTGAAGCTGCTGGACCTGTTAAGGAAAGCAATAAACCAGCCTCATTCTTCTCCCCTCCTCACAGCCCCTTAGCGCTCAGTTGACTCATACTGAAACTGGAAAAGCCCCCTCTCCCCCACCCCTCCAAGATCTAAACTGAAATGCAGACTCAGGGACACAGACATGCTCCACACTAGGAATGTAGCATCTGAGAGACCTGGTAGGATACAGATCCACGATAAATCCAACACCCCTCACAAGAGTCCAAGGCACCATTGTTCAGTCACTGTGTCACGCAGCTCCCTGTTTATAAACTGTGCTGTTTTAGAGATGTGTACCTTCTCATCCAAATGTGAACACAGTTACATTAATTCAGAAAGTCAACAGCTATTGGCTTTTGCCCACTTTAAAACAGTAGTAGTAACTTTTAATAAAATTATGTTCAACAAGACAAAAATATCTTTTAAAATCACATCATTTGCCTGTTTTCACTGTGCTAGTAATGGCATATTTGAATCACAACATGGCACAAATCTGCAGCATTGCCCTTTTACAGAGTCACTCCAGAGTAAATTTCCATTTAGAATTTCATTTTATGATTTATACCCAGCTCTTTTCCGTGTTGTTTTTAAGAGGTTTGTTTCAAGATTGTACACAAATTCAGCACTTCTAGAGCAAAACAAGCAAACAAACAAAATCACTTGAGCACTTCCTTGTAAAACTGTATTAAACAAAAAGATTACAGAAGATAAGGAAAATCAAAGAACAATACAAGAGGCACTGAGGCCAGAGTGTGATCAAGGCCAAGAAACACTGAAATAGTTTTGTGTCACAGCAAAAATTCCCTCAAAATGAAAATACCAATGAATTCTAGACTGTACTCACATTTTTCTGTTTTCTTTTAGTAAATATTACACTTGTTTAGAAGGGCACTGCTATATTACAGTTTTTTAAAAACAATAAAAAGGTAGCTAGTAAAAATTTAGACCATCAGCAGCATCTGGTATAACAAGATCAAAACAAGACAACAGATTTTTGTAACTCACTGAAAACTCTTCATGCTCCTTCTATAAAAATACTGTCCTTGACTTTAAAAAAACCATCAAGCTCAAAGGTTTGACTAATATTCAAAGATGCAAATAGCATATGAACCTAATTCCATAATCCAAAAAGCTTATTGACTCAAAATAGACTTTTGCTGTGATCCCAATTTCATTTCACCATACTTGAAATGCCCAAAACATGCATGTATTCTATTTAAATATATCCATTTAATTGCAAACCTAGCTCACATCAAAACATGATATTGACAGTTTCCAGGATGAATGATGCCATCCTGCTCTTGGCTGAGTTCATCGGCCAGGCTGTTTCCTCTAGGTTTTTTTTTGCTCAAAGCAGCTGAAACACATGCAGAAATCAGCACAACATGGGGGGTTAAACCCACACCTTGAGTGAAACAAGTCATCACACTTGCAAAATATGGGAAGTGCCAGAACCATCACCCCCCTGCTTTGAGGGATCCCAAGCTATGAAAACCACAGCATAAGCTGTCATGCGCTTTGAAAACAAGCAACCAGCAAACCTAAGGGCAGCAGGCAAAAGCAGGTCCCAGCTTATGTTCCTGTCCAACACCTTGCCCCTTGCAAGATGACTGCAAGAGGTTTTAGGTGGGCAGGACAGAATTCCACACAGGAGTCACAAGGAGAGGGAAGATGGTTTGTTCCTAGCTGTTTTCACAAGCCCTGATTAGCAGATCATATACAAATGCAAACAGTTAATATCCACAGAGCAACCTTTTGTTCCTAAGTATTATAACAGATTCAACATCATTAATAAATATATAAACCAACATGTTAATCTCACAGACAAAACACATTTCAAAGGTCAGGATTGACCGAAATATCCGGGCAGTTTGATCATTGTTTAAAGCACTGAAGAATTATACACAGATAATAATGTGAGTGTTAACAACAGGCTCACAAAATATAAACTTATTCTTGGTTTAGCATTTCTGAAGAGGCTTTGAACTGGCCCTAGAAGCTGTTCTGAGTGGCCTTCAAATGAAGGCCCTTGCAGCCTTTGCATATTTATGGATAGAAGAAACTTCTTTACACTGTATGTATCTCGGCACTTTACCTAGATCAGCTGCAAAGCAGGTATTCCCCAGGCACCATCACACACAGGTAAGGGGATCTGTCGCAAATGATGCTGCTCTACATTTCATACAATCTCACACTGAAAGAGCAGATTGTCTACTGAGTGCTTAAAAACCTTGGTCTTGGAAATGGAGACCTAGGTGTTCATTCCTAGCCCTGATGCAGACTTCTTCTGTCACCTTGAACCAGTCACTTCATCTCTGTCTCAGTTCATGCACCTGTGAAAGGAGGAGCAGAAATTCCCTGTCTGACAGTACTGGTCTGAGGCTAAATTTCATAAGGTGCTTTTGAAGAATCTCAGAAAAGGCACTATAAAAGTGCAGCTATTACAATGTCAGAAACACAGAGGTGTGTCTCCCACAAATCTTTCCCCAGATACCCCTGTGCACATCTAGAAGAGATGAGGACTCGCACTTGGTCACACTTCAGCAGTCCTGTCACAGTAGCTTTGTTTTCTCCCACAGCTTTGAACAAACTTCATATTTCCAGGTTTCAACAGAATTACTGGGTTGCCCCATTTCTCAGACTGTCTCCAGTCTCCATTTGTTCTAATGGGCCAAATTCAGGATGTGTTACCGGTGACTTCCTTTGCCCTCGGAGAGTGTGTGCATTCAACATCTCCAGCAGCAGGTCATACACTGGAACCACATTCTTGCACTTCATGCTGAGGAGATGTTCCATTCCCTTGTTACTGTGAAGGAGAACAGAAAGTCAGCGATGAGGGTCTGACAATGCAAAAAAGGAAAACATGTTCATGGCTTCAAGAGGGTCCTTTTTTTTATTAGGGGTTAAGAGGATTAGGTGCTGTAGTCCCTGAAATCACTTACTGCTATCAACAGCAGCAACATACCAATACTTTAAAGCTGTGTGTTTTACTATTTAGAGATCCAGAATTTACACTGCATGAATGACTTCAGAGAATAGCACAGATGCACTGGCCCTTTCAAAATCAAAAAGTAAAACTGCAGCTTTATACAAAAAGAGAATTTACAGTGGAGCTCTAGTGACTATCAACCTTTCCCACCTGGTTGAGTAGGAAGACCAAACTAACCTGGCTAACTTCAAACAGTTTCCTGCCTGCATGCCCTGTGTCAGATCTTCCAGACGGCTACAGGCTTCAAAATATTTTTTGTTGTTGTTGTTATGCAGTAAGATACAATGACACCTCATTAGCTTGAATGCTCTGTGGCTGTATCATGATTTGGGTTAACAGGAGATGGCTCTTGCTGTTGCAGTTGCACATACACATACTTCAGATGCACTTAAAAGTTTTGGGGTTGAAATCTGAGTGCACTTGTTCAACAAATTTACCACAGTGGAAGTAGCAGCAGATAGCCAGCATGTAGCTGACATGGTGAATTGGATTAGGAGGGAGTCAATGCTTCCAGAAAAATGAGGTTCTGCTGCAATTTGGGAGCTGTAAAAATATTAACAGCAAAGAAGAAATTGTGGCCCTCCTCCACACCCAGCTTTTGGGAGTCCTGCATTGTTTTGTAATCAAGGCTGAGAGCATCAATTATTTTCAGAAATAAGTATAATTGACTACCAGTGCTAAGCACTGAAAAGGAGACAGGTCACAATGAGTAGCCTCCAGATGTCAGCTGAGGTGGGCACAGCATAAAATCTCATTTTAATAAGAAAATAGAAAAATTTTGCAAAGATTCCAACAGTTATTCACGCCATGCCAGAACAAGACCTCCTGCCATACTGTGATGTGGTGTCATACCACAGTGGCCAACACAAGTGACAGCAGTGCATCAGGGTCATGAGCCAGGTTCAGCTCTGGCTGGTGCTGTAACTTCTATAGGATCAGCTCTCAAACTCACCCCCAATTCACAAACTGGCTGCTAAAAGCAGGCTGGTCCCTGCTGCTACCATCCATTCTCTCTGGAAGATAGTTGCAAAGGTGGTTGTCCCTCTTCCAGTGTCCCTTCACAAAGTCAGATGTGCCCATCTCTCCTTTCCGTGCTCCAGCCTGGTCTCAGGACTAATTTCTCTGGAGACACAGTTCGAAGTCACAGAATATTAGGAGTTGGAAGGGACCTTGAAAGATCTCCTAGTCCAACCCTCCTGCCACAGCAGGATTCCCTAGACCAGGTCACACAGAAGCTCATCCAGATGGATTTTGAAGATCTCCATAGAAGGAGGCTCCACAACCTCTCTGGGCAGTCTGGCACCTGAACTGGGAAAAAATGTTTTCTTGTATTCACACAGAATCTCCTATGTTTCAGCCTACAGCCATTGACCCTTGTCTTGTCACTGGGCTTCACTGAGAAGAGCCTGACCCAATCCTCCTGACACCCACCCTTCACATACTTATAACCATAAATGAGGTCACCCTTCAGTCTCCTTTTCTCCAACCTAAAGAGACCCAGCTCCCACATCATAAGGAAGATTTTCCAGCCCCTTCATCGTCTTTGTGGCTCTGTGCTGGACTCTTTCCAGCAGTTCCCTATCCTTCTTCAACTGAGGGGCCCAGAACTGGACACAATAGTCCAGATGTGGCCTCACCAGGGTAGAGTAAAGAGGAAGAAGAACCTCTCTTGACCTACTAGCCACACCCCTTCTAATCCACCCCAGAATCCCATTGGCCCTCCTGGCCACAAGAGCACACTTCTGGCTCATGGTCATCCTTCCATCCACCAGGACTCCCAGCTCCCTTTCCCCTTCACTGCTCTCCAACAGCTCAGTCCCCAACCTATACTCATACATCGGGTTGGTCTTTCCCAGGTGCAAGACTCGACACTTGGCCTTATCAAATTTTATTAAATTTCTCCCTGCCCAGCTCTCCAGCCTAAGTCACACTGAATGGCAGCACAACACTGTGGTGTGTCAGCCACTCCACCCAGTTTACTGTCATCAGCAAACCTGCTGTCAGTGCACTCCGTTCCCTCATCCAGGTCATTAATGAATAGATTGAAAAGTACTGGTCCCAGTACTGACCCCTGAGGGACTCCACTAGACACAGGCCTCCGAATAGACTCCATCCCGCTGACCACAACTCTCTGACTTCTGTCCTTCAACCAGTTCACAATCCACCTCACTACCCAATCAGCCAGACCACACTTCCTCAGTTTAGCTGCAAGGATGCTGTGGGAGACAGTGTCAAATGTAAACCACATCCTCTGCTCTCCCATCATTTCTCCACCTGGTTATGTTCTCATCAAAGGCTATCAGGTTGGTCAAACATGACTTCCCCTTGGTAAACCCACGCTGACTGCTCCCAATGACCCCCTTATCCTTGATATGCATAGAGACAGAGTGGAGGATAGAGAGTTCCATCACCTTTCCATGGATGGAGGTGAGGCAGACTGGTCTATAGTTACCCGGCTCCTCCTTCTTGTCCTTTTTGAAGACTGGAGTGACATTTGCCTTCCTCCAATCTCCAGGCACCTCTCCTGTCCCCCAGGACTTACTAAAGATGATGGAGAGTGTCCTGGCAATGACTTCTGCCAGCTCCCTCAACACCTGTGGTTGTTAGCTGCTCCCTAATCCAGTCCTCTTGAACTAAGGAAAACTCCTCCATTATCCTAACATCATGCAGGGAGTCAGGGATCTGGACGGCTTTGTGAATAGTTGGTCTCTTGATAATAGTTTAAAATGACAAACAGCCTAAAAATTAGGGCATCTTTTTGTAGGGTCCTGAATTTGAGTCTGCTCTACAGCAAGCAAAGATGATCAGCTCCATGAGGTTCAGGAACTGGCAGAGAACAGAGGATTTGCTTTCCATGGGGAAAACAGGAGCATGGCATTGTTGTAGCACTTGGCACAAATGCTATGGTTCAAAATAAAAGACAACAAATTTACCCTGGGGCAAACACGGCACCCAAAGTGCACTTTGCTCCACCAAAGCCCACATTGCAGATCAGTTTTGAAAGAGACACCTGGACTTCAGAGTTTTGGTGGCTGGGTGGAGTTTTTTTAGAAAGTCTGAATTTGTATTATTATTGTTGAACATTACAGGCAGATCAATAACAAACATTTTAATGTAAGACAGTTAAGACATCAATTCAATATCAACACAATCTTCTTAAGTGCCTTTTTCAACTACATTGCCTGTCTAGCTGTGCTAGGGAGGAAATTCTTACAATGAATAGAGATGAAGAGCAGTACCAGGATTCCCTCAGGAGTGCTCTGGAGGTCAAGCCTTTCTTTGTTGTTGTAATAAACACCTTATGCATTGCACACATTCTGTAAAATTTACCTCGCGTGTCTGACGTGAGAGAGGAGCATCAACAAATTGGCCAGACGAGTTGTCTGCTGCTGTGATGGGATTCCACTCTTTGCAATAACCCACACCAGAGCATCTGTGACTACGTTGAGCAAGTGGTGCAGTTTCCTATTGCTTTCAGGTTCCTCTGCTGACAAGGGAAACATGCCTGACCAGAGAAGAGAAAGAAATACTCTGTGCTCATGAGGAAGAAAAAAAGCTACAACTGTGGAATATTTCAACAGGAGTAGAAAAAAATACATTTCCTGACACTCCACTTCAGGACTGACAAATGATGCCCTATGTGTCATGTGAAGCTTTGACTTACATTCATTTGCCAAAATTTGACAGCCACATCATTCACAAACTGAGTAGTTCTCCCAAATCCTCCCAAGACATGTTGAATGTAGGCCCTTCAGTCCAGAGAATGGATATGTTCTCCATTCTCAAAGTTTTTTTTTCCCTTTGAATCAATTTTTATATCATAGTTGAATAACTATCATGAATTACAGCATTACACTTGCTCTACTCCCTTCTTGCTGTGAAAGACTTTCCTCTGAGTATGTCCTAGAGAGGGAGGAGAACTTGGTGAGGGACACTGCTTATGACCCAGCCCACTGCCATCTCCCTACAGGTCACAAAGGGTGCCATAATACAGCACTTGTCTACAGTAAGAAACCTTAAAATCAGCAAAAAGACAAAAAAGGAGGTTGAAAGCATGGAGCATGAAAAGAAGTCACCACTAGGAAGGTCTGGAAACACACAATAGCATTACTGACAGAGCAGAAGAGACCTGAGGGGAGAGGAAATCTCCCAAAGATACTTATGGAAGGACAGAGCTCCAGACCGTCTTGAAAACCAGGAGTAAAATATTAACTGTGGCAAAGAAGGAGAGCAGAGACAGGTGAAAGGAGAGATTTTTTGAGAGGTGAGGCTTTGAGGAGAATATAACAGATAAACATGGGGTTTTTTTGTTGAGCTTGATGGGTGTTTTTTGTGAGATTTTAAGAAAAGAACAACAGCTTCTGTTGTATGTTGAAATAAACATGTGGGATAAGAGCTGGACAGGTCCCCTTCAGAACTGGGCTGAGAGTTATGCAGCAGCTCCTTGTTGGAAACAGTAGACATAAGCAGATAGCTGCTATTTTGTTGCTGAATTTTTCTGACAACATTAATCATAACATGTTACAGGGAGTATTATTTTACTACAGACTACTCTAAACTAGCAAACACGCACTCTTGTTTGCCTTGTGTAAAAGGCTGCAAAGCAAAGCTCCTACTGTGAAATTCATCTTGCAGGATTGTTGACTTTCAATCATTTTTACCAGTTAATTACCATTCTGAACCCTGACATTCTGTCATTCTGTGAAATATGAACATTTATACCTGATTAATCATCAGTCAGCTGAGTAATTAGTTTTACTAGAATGAAGAACTAAGGACAAGTTTGTAGAGCTGTGCAGTAACTTTATGTATGACCAGGATCCACAGAGATGTATACAAGCAAAACTTCTCATCGAAAAGGACATACCCACAGCCTGCTTGTGAGAAGCTTTCAGAGTTTGGGCCTTTCATGCAGTTCACTCAACAAGACACAGGCCCTAAATCCAGCAAATGATATAACTCAGAAGACACTTGAGGAAAAAAACCTTATAATCTGACCCTCAGAAGTCCTTTCCTATTGTTTTCGTTCACTGGCTTTATCTCATTTAGTATTTCTGACATTTTTAGAGGCTGATTTCCCAGCCATTCTTGAAATAAAAAGTACAGTTTGGTGAGTGTCACAGTCAACTGCATACTCACTGGAATTGAGGAGGATCATTGCCTTGACACACAGATACTCCTTGTGCTGCAGTTTCAGCTCTCGGAACCTTGAGGTCATGGCCAGGAGCATATCAAAGATCTCCAAAATTCCCTCTACACATTTTCCCTCGTCCCTATGGAAACACATTTATAATGTTACCAGAGAAGTAGAATTAAGGACCTCTAACTCAATCAGATAAAAGTCAAAGCACAAAGGAGGCTGTAAAAAGGCCTCTCAATCTCATCTGTGGGAGAATTCAAAAGGTTCTGCCATGAAATCTAAATTGAAAATTACACTGGTATAAAAGGTTAATACCTTTAAGAAACTGATTTCCTCTTTGAAGCACATGTAGGATTGCCCATAGGTAAGTAAGACCATATTTCTGTAAGTGGCTTTAACCTCACAGCCAGTATAATTCTGGATAATCAGTTTGAAACTCAGTAGGTCAGGGCACAGTACTACCTAGAATCCTTTCTCAGGTTTGTTTCACAAGGGGCTAATACCACAACCATGGACTTCATTATTTGTACCTGAAGGAAGCCTCAGGATTTGGTGCATAAGAAAGAATCCCTAAACCTGGAACAAGAAGATAGTTTTAAAGAATAAAACAATATTTACCCTAAGCACCCTTTTCTTTCAAAATGTTTAAATGTAAACAGATTTTGGGGGTTTTGGTTGTTTTATGGTTTGGGGGTTTTTATGTTTGCAAATGTCTACTGAATGCAACTTTCTCCACTTTGGATATAAAAAATATTCTTATTTTCTCATCTAAAAAAAAATGAACCCAACAACCCTAAGCCATTCTAATGGGTTTAAAATTAAGCAACAGCAAATTTCAAACCAGTGAAATCACTGAGACAGTATTCAAGTAGATGCTTCTTACACTACCTGTAATATGAGGAGGGGTTTTTTTTGTCTGTTATGTTTTTAAGAGGAGGCAGACAAGCACAGCAACGCTGGAGAATTAAAGAACTGGATCACAAGAGGGAGATGCTGAGCCTTCAGGCTGGAAGGCAGGCACAGGCAGATAACACTAACCAGGTGCAGCAAGTACTGCCTGCAGAAAAACAGCTGCCCGAATAGTGCCCATTTTCCTGTGTTCCTTGGAGCAAATCTTATGCTTTGGAGAAGGACAGACAGCTGCCAGTTTCAAAACAAAACCACAAGGATCAGAGAGGTACTTCTCTACAGAGATTGTGTAGCAAATGTACCTGAAGTTCAGCTAAGATAAAAACAATCGAGTTACAGAATGGTTGGTTTCATATATGCTTGTCTTAAAAAAAAATGAAATTACAGCATGCCCAGATGCTTGCTAGCTCCCACTCTGCTGTGTCTTGGGGAGATAGAAGAATGTAACTAATAAGCTCACTCTATTCAGCACATATTAGCTCCTGAGGAACTAAATGTATCTTACATTATCAGCAATTCCTTATCATTACATTGAACAACACAGTGTGTCCTTGCATTGAATTTTATATGATCAAATAAGAATTTATTTCGTATCTTCTATAATTCAATTTATTTCCCTTAATAACTCATTTTGATTTCTGTATCTATGATGATGGTTGTTATTGAACTCAAGCCAGAGAACTGGTACAGTTCTGAATTTCCCCAGGTTGAAAAGGTTAATAGATATTTAAAACCCATCTGAGAGAGTAGATTTTTTTCTCTGACACTTTACCACTGTGAAGACCAGGTCAAATCTTTCTAAGGTCCTGTAGAAAAACACCTTTACTAATCCATATTCTTACCTGCTGGTACATGATGTTATGGAGAAATAATTTTTAATCTTGCAAACATTCTGCTGTAGCTTATAAAAAAATACTTCCAGTATTAAAAAGCAAGCTAGGAGGGTTTCTTTATCCCTTTTAACTAGTGCTCCAATGTTCATTATTATAGCTATTGATGAAACCTGCACTAGGGGCAGGAAGAAAAACAGAAAAACTCCTATTTTTTTAAAAAAGTACTATGATACTGATACTATGTCTGCTTTTTTGAGGGGTGGGGGGCAGAGAAAAGCTATCAGCTAGAAGAAATTTATTGACAATGATATAGTGCATTGCATTGATGTGTCTACAGTTTTAGCATCTACAGACCTGGACCAGAAGGAACAAAACCATCAAGAGATGTGAAAAATACAGAGAAACTTCACATTGTTGTGTGGTACAGGAACTAAGGAATTGGAAAATTCAAAAATACTGATCTTTCTTAGCATTCCTTAAGCCCCTCTAATGATGTGGAACCTCAAGACATTACTGTTACAAATGCAAGAAAAGGATATTGTTAAACAAACTATTAATAGCATCTCCCATACTGAATCTTCTTACCATTCATGCCACCTCCCAACATGCTAATGTGAAGTGTTCTCAAGAAGTTTGTTTCTCTCACCTGTCTAACACAAGGTCTGGTGCAAAAATTAGTTTCCCAGGATGGTCAATAGATCTCCACATCAAACCAATCATTAAAACTTCCATCCAGCAGCTCTCCAAGAGTCTTACCTGGTCATAGAGGCTGAGATCAATGAAGCCTAAAATAATGAAAGTAGCATAAAATAAATCAATCTGTATTTCTCTGTTTTGATAAAGCAGACTGAGAATATGAGAAACAAAATAAACAAAAACAATTATGAGTTGTGAAGAAAGCCAGAAAAGGGAACACTAACATCAGAAGGACTGTGCTGCCATCTCAAATAGGAACATAAATATTTGTTACTATCATTGTAAAATCTTCCACAAAGCATTTAAAATAAAGCAGAGTGATGTTTAAGGGTAATTCCTCCCATAGAGCCCAACTGACTGAAGAGAACTTGTCTTATGCCTGGACATATCCTGAGATGCCCCTTGGAGGGGCAGGAGGATGGAACACTACTAAGAGCTCTCAAGTTGATACCCTGAGGCAAGCCAGAGATGGTGCACCAAGACTCCCCAAGGAAATCAAGGGGGAGTTCTCCTAAGAAGGTGACACATCCAGCCCACCTGAAGTGCCTCTATGCAAATGCAGGCAGTTTGGGCAATAAACAGGATGAACTGAGGGCCATAGTGTTGCTGGAGAGACATGACATAGTGGCAGTTACAGAAACCTGGTGGGATGATTCCCATGATTGGAGTGTGAGAATAAATGGGTACAAGTTGTTTAGGAGGGATAGGCAGGGGAGGAGGGGAGGAGGTGTTGCCCTTTACATCAGACACCAGCTGGAGTCAATGGAACTCCACCTGGGGAAGGATGATGAACTGGTTGAGAGCCTATGGGTTAGGATTAAAGGGAGCACAGGTGAAGGGGATGTTACAGCAGGGGTCTGCTACAGACTACCTGACCAGCAGGGCCAAGTAGATGAGGCCCTTCATAGGCAGATAGAAGTGGCTTCACACTCACAGGCCCTGGTCCTCATGGGAGATTTCAATCATCCTGACATCTGCTGGAGGGACAATACAGCCAGGCACCAGCAATCCAGGATGTTCCTGGAATGCATCAACGACAACTTCCTCCTTTAAATGGTAGAGGAACCAACTAGAAAAGGTGCTATGCTGGACCTTGTTCTTACCAACAGGGAAGGACTAGTGACCAAGGTAAGGCTGAGGGACAACCTTGGCTGTAGTGACCATGAAGCACTGCAATTCAAGATCCTCAGGGCTCCTAAGAGGATATGTTCTAGGCTCATGACCCTGGATTTTGGATGTGCAGACTTTGATCGCTTCAGGGATCTGATGGCCAAAGTACCATGGGATGAAGACCTAGAGGGAAGGGGGGCCCAGGACAGCTGGTCAGTTTTGAAGGATCACCTCCTCCGTGTCCAGGAGCTATGTATCCTGACAAAGAGCAAGGCAGGGAAGAATGCTAGGAGACCTGCCTGGATGAACAAGACGCTCCTGGACATGCTGTCTCTTGAAAAGAATCTGTACAAGGAGTGGAAGAAGGGCCAAATAGAATGGGGGGCATACAGGGAAGCTGTCAGGAGAGCCAGGGAATTGGTTAGGAAAACTAAAGCTCAGTGGGAGGTAAATCTAGCCAGGGAGATCAAAGGGAATATTAAACATTTCTTCAAATATATAACTGGAAAAAGGAAGAGTAGGGAAGGTGTGGGCCGCCTCAGAAAAGAAACAGGAGAACTGGTGATGGATGACATGGAGAAGGCTGAAATTCTCAATAGCTGCTTTACTTCAGTCTTCACTGGTGAGGGCTCCCGCCGCACCCCCAAAGTCAAAGAAGATAATGGCAGGGGCAGGAAGGTAGAACTGCCAGTGGTAAGTGAAGATCAGGTTCAAGACCAGCTGAAGAAACAGAAAGTTCACAAGTCCATGGGACCCGATGGGATACACCCACAGGTACTGAGAGAATTGGAGGACAAGGTTGCTAAGCCACTCTCTATTGTGTTTCAAAAGTCATGGCAGTCTGGTGAAATCCCCACTGACTGGAAAAGGGGCAACATAACCCCTATTTTTAAAAAGGGGAAGAAGGATGATCCTGCAAACTATAGGCCAGTCAGTCTCACCTCTGTACCCAGTAAGATCATGGAGCAGATTCTCCTGGGGAAACTGCTGAGGCAGAAGAATAATGAAGAGGTGATTGGGTATAATCGACATGGCTTCATCAAGGGTAAATCATGCCTGACAAATCTGGTGGCCTTCTATGAAGAGGTCACGACATCAGTAGACAGAGGAAGAGCAACTGATGTCATTTACCTGGACCTGAGAAAAGCCATCGACACTGTCCCACATGACATCCTGGTCTCCAAGCTAGTAGAATGTGGGTTTGATGGATGGACCACTTGCTGGATACGGAATTGGCTTGATGACCACACCCAAAGAGTGGCTGTCAATGGATCCATGTCCAAGTGGAGGCCAGTGACAAGTGGAGTCCCTCAAGGATCAGTACTGGGACCAGTCTTGTTTAGCATCTCTGTCAGAGACATGGACTGTGGCATCGAGTGCTCCCTCAGCAAGTTTGCCGATGACACCAAGCTGTGTGGTACGGTTGATACGCTGGAGGGGAGGGATGCCATCCAGAGGGACCTGGACAGGCTGGAGAGGTGGGCCCGTGCCAACCTCATGAAATTCAACAAGACCAAGTGCAAGGTCCTACATTTGGGCTGGGGCAATCCCAAGCACTGATAGAGGCTGGGTGAAGACTGGCTTGAGAGCAGCCCTGAGAAAAGGGACTTGGAGGTGTTGGTGGATGAGAAGCTCAACATGAGCCTCCAGTGCGTACTTGCAGCCCAGAAGGCCAACCGTATCCTGGGATGCTGCATCAAGAGAAGTGTGGCCAGCAAGTCAAGGGAAGTGATCCCCCCCATCTACGCTACTCTCGTGAGACTCCACCTGAAATATTGCATCCAGTTCTGGAGCCCCTATTACAACAGGGATATGGGGGTGCTGGAGCTAGTCCAGAGAAGGGCCACGAGAATGATCAGAGGACTCGAGCACCTCTCCTACAAGGACAAACTGAGACAGTTGGGATTGTTCAGTCTGCAGCGGAGAAGGCTCCAAGGAGACCTGATTGTGGCCTTCCAGTATCTGGAGTGGGCCTTCAGGAAACTTAGAATTAAAATACTTTGAATTCAGAAGTTAAAAAAATCTAGGTGTTAGCTTCTGATTTACTGAATAACAACAAAAATACAATCCATTAAGCAGAAAGTACAGACAAAAATAGAGTCATAGAGAAAAACTCGTAACAAAAGAAGGCATTAACTGTTAAACATGTACACTCTCCCCACCCCCCCATTTATTATTCCTAATTGGACAAAAAGTGACTGAACATCATCATCTATAAGGAAAAATAAAAATACTTCCTTTTACTTTCAGTGAATGTCAAAATAATATCCAAAAATAATTCAGAAGTGACTTTTTCTAAGACCTTATCTGCAGAAAGCAGAGCATGGATCTAGATGATTAACTTCAGACAAGAAGTTTTGAAAACTATGTCCTAAGCTTTAGTCATCACAGTTATTTTAATGGGAAAAAAAATCCACATTCAAATAAATGCTCTAACTGCCACGTAATATGGAAATATTACATGTAATTATGTGATTAGGGGCACATTAAACATCACTTCTAGCTTTGGTATTGGTCCAAAATGATGTTTACTTCTGTCCTGTGCAACAGGAGGGATCAGAAAAAACAAACATACATCTGAAGTTAAGGATTAAACCCTATGCTGCTATACATCTATCAATTGTTCAATGCTTCTTTCACCTCACTCCTATTATTTGGTCAGCTTACCTCTTGTTAAAGGGCCACAGTCTCTGGTTTAGTCCACACCAGCCAGCAAGTTTTGCTGCATAACTTTGCCAACTGCCTTCGCTGGGTGCTGGCTGTTTTTATGCTGGTTTATTCTGACTGTTTTAGTTGTGGACACTTCACAGAGAAGGAATTGCAAATGCCAACCACTTCTAGTTTGAAAGAAGTGAAATGGTGCATTGCCATGATACTGGGTCACATTTGGGACATTCAAGGCAATAATAACGCATGCAGCTGTGCTCCAGTGCATGTTCTTTGTGTTGCCAACAACCAAAAGCATCCTTATTGATTTTTGCTTTGAAAGACAGTGCATGATAATTCTGAGATCAATAGTAAGCACTACTTCGCAGTCTGAAGCTCATGCAGCAACTATGTGAGACACTCAGTGATTGGACACACTTCTAATACAGTTTTCATCAACTGTATTAGTAAACTTCTATCAGATTCAAGGCAAGAATTTGCTCTTTAATTTTTTTTATAGCCATCTAGTTTATACTCCTTTGAATGAACCTTCTAAATCAGATTAATCAGATATTTTTGGTGAGGTATAAATTACATGCAACACCAACCATGCCTTTTAGCAAAACAAACAAGTATTTTAGTAACAACAGATAGCAAATTATGGGCTAAGTCATTGTCTAAATCAAAATACATGCAGGTGAATTACTGAGAACCATAAATTGTTCACTACTTTATAGAATAAAAAGCTTAAATCTTTCTTTCATACCCCACATTTATTGTGCTCTGCTATTATTTCAGGGTAGAGCATGATACACTGATAGTTAAAGCATTGACAAAAGGAAGCAAACAAAAGAAATTCATTCTTACCAGGAATTTTTTTGGCCCAGCCAATCATATGAACCAGCTCTTTGTCTGCCAGTTTTGTCAGGGACATCATCATGGAAGCCTCTGTGAAAGGTTTGCTGGGACGACTCACCAACACATTGGGAGGCTCTGCTTCAAGCAGTGTTAAAACAAACTGCTCTGGACTGACTGTGCTGAGCAGGATCTCCTTTACACGAGTTGCTGTCTCATTGTATTTCTTAGCTTTGCCAATGCAATGCATCTGATCTTCTGAATTACGATGGCGACGCAGGATCCGATATCCACAACGTTCTCTTCTTGAGCCTGACACAAGAGGCATATGATTGCAGTGAGGCATTTTTCTCTCAGTGTTGCATTATGTAAATCCCAGTGTTTGGGGAGAAGTGGGATAATGCTTTCACATTGGATGTTGTAACATTGAACATCAAGTTTCAGAATTTCTAGAGCATTCAGCGCTGGCCTAACTTTGCTTTCACTGACTTCAGCTGAGGCTTTTGTTTATTCCATTAAACAAAAATTAATGTTAAAAGAATGTTTATTTTTTAACTTCAGTTAACTCATGTTAAAAGTCCACTGGAAAATTCCCATTGACATCAAAAAGAGATAAATCAGGCCTTTAAATGCAAATAAAGGTAGCTCTTTGTAAACTATGTTTTTAAAGTCTGTTTTAGAAACGACTTCTGCAAGGCTAGTTATAATACAGGGTAAATACCTCAACCAGAAGCACAGCTGAGCCTCACTGCTAGCTGGCTGTTCAGCTAGGGACTTCCTTAGATGCAACCCATTTTCTCCCTGTGTCCCATTAAGCCAGCATGAGTTTCCCCAAAGTGATTTCAGGTATCTACAACTAGAAGGAGCAAACCCCTGGGTTTGGAATTCTGTATGCAGAACACTATTTCTGTTGCAAAGAGCAGTCCATCAAATTTCCTGGACTTAATTTATTGTTCTGGCAACACCAAACATTCTCCAATTCTCTGTCAGTGTTATTGGTGGGATCATTGTTATTTGGTTTTGCATGGCTACCATGAAAAGAATCTAAAAGTGTCTCCAAAAAACATAGTATGGGGATTTGCTAAAACATTCACCTATGGCTTCTACTTCCCTCACCCCACCAGCATATCCTGTAACAAAGACTACGTTTACTGATTTTTAAATAAACCTTGGCAGTAACTCATGTGCAAGGTTGTACCATATTAAAAAGCAGGATATTCAGAAATACTAAGCTCCTGAAGAGCTACTTAGGCTGGAATCTTTCAGCACTTAGCATTTCTAATATCAGAGTTAAATTGTTCTCTAAATCTTTCAGAAGGTAATTTTTTTGTGCTGGTCATCAACACTTTTACTGACATATGATACTTAAAGGTTGAATTTTCATAGATATGAAAATGCTTGTGCTAACATAAATCTATACCAGACTGACATTTATTATTGCATACATAGAGACCATGGAGTCTTAAAGCACAATAAGCAGTCTCATTTAGTTTTCAGTTCCACAACAAATTTGACAAAAGCACCCTATCTGCTACTATCTTGAAATTATGAAGTCTTTTTGGTGTGTTGCCTGCAGACTTCTTGACCTGGTCACAGACTTTGATTCTTTTTCATTCAAGTATTGGATTAATGGCTTCATAAAGTGCATAAAGACAAAGAAGCAAAGGAATTATGCAAATGGAAGAATCCCAAGATCCTAATCAAGTGACAACAAACACATTGGCTAGGCTACTCTCAGGGCTTTCAAAGGAGAGTGTTTAGCCTGTGGTCTGGGCATGACACCCAGCAGATAACTCAACAGTTCACCAGAAGGGTTCAGGCATTCCAAGCCACCTACCGGAAAGATCAGAGGATCTGGATGTCAGCTACCTGTAGGGCAACTGGTACAGAGCAGCTGCCAGAGACCTATTTGCATGGGCAGACACATGCATGCAAGAGTTTGTGCACAAGGTATCTGGAACAACAGAGGATCCAGGGGCCAGCTACTGCATAACATAAACCTTCTAAAGCCAGTTAATGAAAGGATCCATAGCACCTCTGTGTTTCAGTGACCACTGTGGAGTCCATAGGCCAAGTACCAGTAACTGGGGTGAGGCTGCAAACCCAGAGACCTTCAGCTGGACAGATATGAGGATTGACAGGCCAACTATTTGACAGTGTCTAAACCCAGTTGCCAGAAGGGTCCATATTGTATAGATATATATACTTTTGACTGCTTGTGCTTGCACGAGTGCTGTATTTTCTGTCTGTGCTGGTTTGCTAATTGACTTTGGATACAGGTATGGTTGCTGTATGTGGCCTGATAACACATGCTCAGACTTTCTACTGGAGCTGGGGATGTGGCAATCTGGCTGTTTCCCTTGTCAAGCTACTGGAATCAGCAATTCTTACCATTCTTCATCCATATCCAGAGTTAGATCATGAGTTTTCTAAATTCTAACTGGGCAATGTAATTCTGACCCTGGGTTTCAGTTAGCAAAGAGGTCCAAACATAAGCCACATTAAAAATAGGGACACTAGGGACAAAAATAATTAATTTCAGATGCTGTTGATGAGGCTTTGTCTTAATAAATAAGACACTGGGTGAATGCAGACTCTCAGTGGTGGAGGTTCCTCAGATGAGGTTGCTTTTCAGGTCATAGTCCTGTCTTGTCATTGACAGCTGTCAAGCACCATTTAAGACAACCCATGAGAAGGCTGAAATGCAAAGGCCAGTCAGATATAACCTGAAGGTACCAAAAAGACTGGATAAGGACTAACAAAGTCTGCCAGGACTTTAAAGATGTGGAACTTTCAACTACACGCTGCTGTCATCCTCGTTTGCTGCCTGCTCAGTAAGCAACCTCCAGTGTAAAAGAGAACAAGACAACTATTAAAAGAGTTCTCAATATTGGAGAACACCCTCTACCTGGAAGCCCAAGAGACTAGAGAAGACAAAGTTGGGGGTTGGACTAGATGATCTTCATAAGTCCCTTCCAACCTAAACTATCCTATGATTCAAGGAACAGTCCTCAGGCACGTAGGAGTCCAAGTGGAATGAGACATCTGAAAATGGAAACATTATCACCTGGAAATCCAGCCTAAAGTCTGCACCATTTGGGATGAGTTTTTCATCCTTAAAAGGAATATAAGTAGGATAAAATGGGTTGATTACTGACAGGGCATTTGCACAAATAATGGACTGAAGGAAAAAAATCAATGATTTGCAGAATCAAATACTTAGCTGAACAACATCTAGCTAGAAGTTATCAAAGCAGTTGAACAGCAGTTACCAGCAAAGAAAATACCAGCTTGGGACATTATCTTGTGGTAGACTCATGAAATCAGACTTGATGATGATGTCCCCAGAAAGGGTTATCTGCAGAGCTACAGAAGTCACAGAGCAATTTCTTCAATCATCTGTCTGAACAAATCCTTTTCTTCCTAAGAGAGTCAAAGGACAACAAGACATAGACTAGTTTCTACAAAGGCACTTGAATGATGTAGTGAACTCCGTGCTAAGCCTCATTTTGGACGAGTGCATGAAGATGAAGACGAACATTTTAAAGTGATTTGCCAGCTTCAGAAAAACATTAGAATGGCAGAGTAGGCTGCAGACTGTTTTGAAGTCATGTCATGCACAGAAAGTATGCAAATATTTTTCTGTCAGGGAAAACAAAGAGGAAAAGTTGACAGTGAGCTAAGCAACTAGAACAAAAGTACAACTGGAGAACACGATGAGGAAAACCCTAGGTATCAGAGTGTTTCATCTACAGAGAGATTCATGGCTCTGATTTTCATATGAATGCACGTGGTGGAGACAGTAGCCACCTGGAGAGACCTGAATTAAAGCAAGAAGCAACACTGCCATAAGGAGATGCAGGGCAGAGGAGAAATTTTCTTGGGCTATTACAAAATAACAGTTGCTCCATGACATGCATAGCTTTTGCTCTACAGGACCTGGTGGAGCTGTGAAACCCTCAAAAAGAAGACACATGAACAACAGTCTTTTCATTAAACACAAGGGAAAGTTGTTCAGTTAGAGGGACCATATCTAAAATGATAAGGTCAGAAAAACTACTCATTTAAGAGTGAGATGGGGTTGGGAGGAGAAACCTGATAACACATTGAGGAAGAAATTCCAGCAGTTTTGACATGTCTGCCTGAAGTAACACGTGGTCACATGAACACTTGCAACCTGTTCATTGACGCTAGTTTGGTTGCTGGCACTGAAGTGAACCAAATGCACTCTTGTAGGACTCCACCTCCTCTGATCAGTTGTCCTCAGCTCTGGTATATTGTTACCCAGAGTTTTCTGTGGCCCTGAAAATATCAGGCACAATATCAGGTGCCAAGACCCAAGTTATTGTTTCCAACTCATTTTTGCAAAGACTTTTAAATAACAATTTGTAGACTATACAAAATACACACACAGGTGAATGATCAGGTATTTTAAAGAAGATCAAAGAAATCAGCAAATAAATGTAAAAAAATTAAAAATTAGTAGTCCAGCATCCTGCTCTAATTGATACAACTTTGTACAATTTTCTTCTGTGCAGCAGCACACCATGCTCCATCTTAAAATTTTTCAGTTATATTGTGATACTTACTGACAGTATTAAAGGTCTCAGTAGTTGTGGAGGGTTCCTACTGGGAACTAGCATGCCCCTTTAAGTTACTTCAGGTTATTTAACTAAATCAAGTTTCAAATATAAAAAGTACTTATTAAAAAAGAAGCTCCATTTAAAATATAAAACCAGTTTCTATAATATCTCCAGTGCAGAAACCCAAAATACAGTAATATGAAATTTCTGCATAAAAAAACTTGTTAGTGGAAAAAAAAAAGTAGTCAGTGACAGAAAAAACAGTGGGGAAAAATACACAACCAAACCAGACTCTGAATTATTTTTTGTATTTTTTAATTACCATATATTGCCAAAGCAGGCAAAGAGTGATACACAGAGCTATGGGCATAAAACACATTAAAAGAGATATCATTCCTTTCTGCATCAAACTGTATTCTGTTTGTATTAAAAAACAGAGAGTGCATTGTAGGATTTTCAACTAAGAAAACAGCATTAACAACATTTAATCTTGCTAGTCAGTTGGCACATCAGAAAGTAGCAGCCTTTCCAATTAAAACAACACATTTCAACAATGTAAAGTAACTTCTATGCTTTCTATCGAAATCCAAAGTTTAGGCAGGAGTGAGCAATTTTACCTGCACTCCTATTAGCATCCAACAGGCATATATAAGTGCTTATAAATGTTTGTCTATAAATGTTTGTTTAATGTTTGTCTTAACTAGACACAGAGCTTTGGATCAATCTGTGTAAAGGCACAGCAATAAAATATTTAACTGCTTTCCAGATTTGGGACTCTTTCCAGCTCCTTAACTATAATTAATAGCTACTATTCACAGAATCACAGAATGTTAGGAGTTGGAAGGGACCTCAAAAGATCATCTAGTCCATACAAAGGTAATTCAGGTAATTGGAGAAGTGCACGAGATGATGAAATCATTCTTCCTACAACACTCTACTTACTTAGAACTACTTGCACAAGAAAATAGCTGTGTTCAGCTGAGAATACTGGACCAAGGGCAAGACCTCAAGCCACAGCACCACAGACCACATGTGTAAATGATCACAAGAATATAAGAAATAAGACTCATTGAAAAAAAAAGCCATTAAAATGAGTCACTAAAATGTTATTCAGTCATCCATGAACAAATCACAACAAGTATTATTGGCAGTGAAATACACTATTTTTAAAGCAACTCCTACTTCACAAATTCTTTGAAAACTGCAAATGCCTCTGCTGTCTGATATGGTGAGCAGTTACAGGCGCGTTGCTTTTAATATTGGTTTTAATCCCTGGCAACTGCTTATATAACTGACCAGTTTAGCAGCAAGTGTAGATTCTACCATTGAAATGATTTTAATCAGTTTTTCTAAGTGTCTGAACTTAAAACTTGCTCAGTTATAAATTAGTAAATCATTATCAGTCCAGTCACCTTTGAGAGCAAATGCATATGTTCTGTATTCACAGAGCAGATCTACTGACAAAGAAGCTGCTGTCTGCCACAGACACATGAGAACATGAGCTGAAATTACAGTAATTTCTGCAATAGCTAAAATGCAATTAATACATCTAATGTCCAGAGGAGGCCATGAAACACTTCCCCCCCGACTTACTTTCTATGTGAAAAGTAAATTACACTATTTCAAAGTGCTATCCGAAGACTGCACGCAGCAGCCTTGAACAGGAGAAAAATAGAGTCAAATCCTGAACCACATCAGCCCGCAGTGAAGTCTCTTTTCCTTCCTGAAAACTTGTGGATTGATGCCAGTGATCAAGGGCAGTATCTCTCCAACACTTTTTGGTATGGGCCCTCAGCCTCCTCATTTAGGGCAGAGAGGGAGCATGAAGGAGCTTTGTTTTTGGAACATTTTCAACACCTTGAGAATTGGCACATGGGTAAAACAGATATAGGAGGGAGGTAGAGGAGGAAGGGAATAGAAGGTAAGTCTAGTCCAACAGGGAAACTGAAATCTCCTTATGGAAGAAGGTCTATTTGAGCCTTAGGAAGCAAAAAAGAAAAACATAAGCACACCTTTTCCCAGAGTGACTATTGCTAAGTGATGAAGCAACTTCGATCTTCCTTCCTGCCTTTGGCAAACAGTACAGTGAATTTCAGCTCCCCAAGTAAACACCAGGAAGATCCAAGAGAAGATCATTTTTATTTTGATCTACTTTATTTAAGTTTGCTGGGCAGAGTTTACTGCAGTATTTCTGCTTTCCTTGTTCCTGGTGACAGTGCTTTGCAGTTATTTTTCTACCCTTGGCAACAGTGTCAAAATGTGGCAGAAGATTTCTTAATTGGAACAGTAGGCAACAGAGACTTCCTGCAGGGAAGTATGCAGGTTTGGTGTCTAAGAGTCTCATTGTGCTTTTAGTGGTGGTGGTATATTTTGCAAGAAAATCCATTACAACCTTAATACAAAGCACCCCAAAGATAGTCTCCACTGGAATACCCCTGGCTTGCTGGGTTGACTTCTCAACACTTACGAATGCGATGACATCCATGAGAAATTAAGACCAGGAAATTCCAAAGCAACGTTTTCTTGTGCTTTAAAGATGGAACTTACTGCTTAATCACTTTCATACAGACAAAGGTATGTGATATATACACACACAGACACACATATATGTATTTTTTTTCTCAAGGTGTCTATTGATAATATGCAAAATGAGGATTTAAAGATTTGATGCAAACAGTGCAGACTTTTTGTGAAGAGCTTTCATAACTACAAAGTGGTAATTGAGGTTCTTTTATCACTTCTGCAGCACAATAAGTCTCCACCGTGCAAAAATGCACTTACAAACCATTCTATTCAGGGTTTTAGCAGATGTGAACCAATACATTCACTAAGTGACCCGGGAAAGGAGCAGAGATGGGGAAAAGCCTTCATTAAAAAGAAAATGTACTCTTTTATGGCTTTCTACAGTAATAAGCTGGTATTAACAACATGGCTGTAACAAGAAAAAATTTGAAAGATAATCACTCTGGTTTGCAGGAAATGGCACATACAATTTGTGCAAGAAATGCAGTCTTAAAATCTGCCTGATTGAAATGTCTGTCACCATGTGGCCATGCATCAACATTACTCACAAGTGCCACTTAATTCATCAGGCAACTCAGACAATTCTGGGCAATTTCTATATTCCTTTTTCCAAAAATTCAATTGCTAAGAGTCTCAAATTAAGTTCTCAAGAGTCTAAAATTTAAGTGCTACTATTAAAACACCCTCATTTTTAAAAAAATACAATTTCTGTTACAGTTTCAAATTGTCTTTTTTTTTTGGTCTGGCCCAGCCATTAATGTCCTATAAACATTCATTACTGCAGGAAAATATGCTTATTAATATGTAACCATTTAAAAGGAACACAGGCTAAGACATAGTACATATTATTATTATTTATTACTTCTAATACCATAGTGCCTATGAGGCCTAATCACAATCCAGAACTTCCTGGATAATTAGAATAAAAGACTTAGAAAAGTCTTTAAAAAAAAAAGCAGGTGGAGGACCACTTTATATCCTCACAGTGAAATCAATCTTCACAAAGTTCTTCACTATGAGGGTAGTGAGACACTGGAACACGTTGCCAGAGAGGTTGTGGAAGCCTCATCCCTGGAAGCTTTTCAGACAAGGCTTGATGGGGCCCTGGGTAACCTGATCTAGTGGATGGTGTCCCTGCCAGGCAGGGGGGTTGGAACTAGATGATCTTTAAGGTCCCTTCCAACTTTGACAATCCTATGATCCTATAAGAACTCTCCAATTCCAGAACTAGGGTTTGATAGAAACCCTTGTTGGTGAAATTCTCAGTCAGTAAGATGAACAGGAGACAGTGACCACCATCTACAAAGTAAGGTTTGAAAGGAAGCCTCATTTACAAGTGTAATAAGGCTTTCCTTTCTGAAGACCAGACAGGAAAGGTAGCTAAGACCATATTAATGAAAAACACCAATAAAAATGAAATGCATCATCAGTGCAGCAGAAGATAGGAGCTTCATATTGAAAGAACTAGCTAATCTGAGGAATAGAAACTAAATGTACTTCAGGAGTACAAAAATAATGCAAGGAACAGTTGGAATTGTAGCTCTAAGCTGGAAGTTATCAGCTAGACATGAATAGGGAGGCTGCAACTATAACAGCTCACAGAATGATTATGAACTGCCAGCGTGATGCAACCATGAAAAAGACAAATAGGCTGTACACAGAGAAAAGCTCCTGCAGAAACAGATCTGTATTAGAGCTACTACAGTGAGGAGAGTTCACAGGAATACTCTCCACAGCTCTCATCATCCAAGTGCAAAATGGATTATTTCCTCCTAGAGCAGGTTGAGGGACAAGATACCCTGACGTCTTCCAGATTCTGTCTGCTTTCCTACTTTGCAAGAGGAGGAGATTTCTTGTTTACTTAGCCTAATAAAACACAGGTTGCAAGAAGATATGATGTAATCCATAAATACAACCAGTCTATCAACAATAAAGTGAAGAGGAATCTCTAAGCTACAAGACAATGTTGCCACAAGAACAAATGGGCATTAGTTGTCCAGCAATAAAAACAAGCCAGAATTCTAAAGAGTGTTCCTAATGACAGAAATAATATTCTGCAAACAGCTTTCATATCACAACACTGGGAGGATGAAAACTGCCTAGCCTTGAAATAGAAGTAGGTATCTACATAAAATAGGATGAAATGAGATGCATACCTACAAAGCACAGAGGACCAAGCACAGTGACCTTTTCCTTTCCACTCTAGTGTTCCTGTGTGGTGTTTTCCCTGCCTATTTCTATCATGTACATTGGGGGAACCTATAAGAAACAGCAGTAAACCCTGACTGTGAAAATTCATTAGGTATTGAAATATCTTACTCCTTAAAAGTAACCTTTAAAACACCATCTATAAATGTACAACTATATTGAAGTCACATCACTGCAAGTACAAGATAGGAATGAGAGAAAAGGCTGGAGCAGTGCAGTGACAAATGGTGGTTGTTCACTACTTCTGATGGAAGAGCTGCAGGACATCATGTGAAAACAGCCTCTTCAAAAAAAGAGCAACAAACCACTGCCTTCTCCTCACTGCCCTACCAAAGCCCCACAGAAATGCCTGGCAACCTGAAAACTGGTTCTTCACATGACAGGTGGTCAAGCTGGTATGGGATGTTGTAGATGTTAAGACCTTAAAAGATTAAAAAGAGGGATAATGAAAAAGCTGCCATTCTATTAAGATAATAAGAGCTATTAAACACAAGAAACCTCTTCTAGACCAGAAGTCACCAACTACTAATTTTTGGGAACTGAGTGTTTTCAGCAGTAGTTTCACCGTTCATCATTATGAAACTTTTCCAGAGGCATTAATCCCTGTCACTGTTGGAAGCAGGACACTGGGTTAATTAACTACTGCTGTCATGCAGCACTGCTGTTCTTGCATTACATTCAACCAGCAGAGCACAGTTCAGGCTCATTTACCCCATATTAGAAAGGATTTTAGTTTGGTTTAGGCTCAGGCAGCATCAGATCTTGGGTTCTCATTCTGCAGAACATAGCATGCAAGTAAATTGCCTTCACAGAGCTCTGCAGAGGTACTATGGCTTTCATGTGTTTAACCTGCACCTTACTCCTTCCACAGGTTGTCTTTTGAAAATCAAAAGTCATCTTCTGCTGTAAGAGTTGGTACATTCCTTCCTATAAAACCAGCCTAAACCTCGCTCTAGTTTCCTGTTGTGCCTTTTTAGGATTCCAAGGAAAAAGGAAACAAAAAGCTGTACAGAATTGACTGAAGGGAAGAAACCAAGAAGGCAGCAAAACCTAAGCAAACACCACAGACATGGAAAACTCACCACATTTCATCATGCCCACTTCATAACATTTCCGTAGCCGGCATGCCTGACAGCTTTTGCGCCTGTTTTTATCTATTGTGCATTGGTTGGTAGCTGGGCAAATGTAATCATTATGTCCTGCAGCAGAGTAAGAAGAGAAAATTCAACATTTCCAATAACCTTTCCTGGTCATTTTCCAAATCAAGACCTTGATTTTAAGTATCTCAACTTTCTCATGCCTAAGCTCCCTTAATTTAGCTGATGCAACAATATATATTGATTGTATACTGAAAACATCAATCTGTGGATTCAGAAAGTAACTCAACAACATAGAACAGCTTTGAGTGGAGGCTGTTAGATAACCCAGCACCTTCTAATGCCAATTCCTTTTTGAAAATGGGACAAATGGTCTTGTGGAAATTTGCTCCCAAAAGCAGCAGTATACTGGGACAGTATTACAGTATATTGGGACCCTACAGATGGCAGATAGTAAGGTGGGGTTTTTTCCTCAGTAGAGTTGAAAATAGCAGTGCACACAGCTTCAGTCTCACATAGATGTAAGTAAACTACAGCTCTATTTACTGAACTCTCTGAGGTAGCGAGTTCCAGGAATGAAGAAGCCTTCTGGGGACTGACCCTGGACCAAAGTTAATAAAAAACAGCAACCAAAGAGAGAAACAAGTCTAGTATAAAATAATGCATAGTGTATAGCACAAGCAGAAGGTATAACTGTGTGTCTCTTACCAATTTCCACTATAGCCTCTACAGTTTCCACTATAACAGCACCTCATCACCCCATCCAAATCCCTTTATATGATCATATTTTATTAATCAATAATCTGCTCCAAAGGTTTATTACTGTAAGCTGGACATGAGCATGCTCTTGGTGTAAATATAGTCGAATTATCTCCTGCCAAATACTGGAAATCTCTTGCTGTAGTTACTAAAGGATATAAAAAAATATTCACTCATTTACATTTCTTAATGTCTTTTCTCTCAGGTTGTTTTTAAAGTTATTTTTTAAAACTTTAGGAATAGATCAGGCAAAGATACAGCTACTGGAGTTTTTTTCACTTGATGAAAGTCCAAGAGTTCATGTCCCCAAGAGTAATTATTTAACTGAACCATTGTGACTATTTCCTTGCAAATTTAAAATAATTTTAACCTTGAATTTTTGAACTGACAATTTTAAAAAGAAGAGATCTGGTTGCAGTTTGTCCATTTCCTACTGGCAGATAGGACTGAAAAACAAATTACTGTTTATCACTCTTCACACAACACTGGGGGAAAGGAGGAAGCTCTCTGTTGCACATAACCCAAGCACACAGGAGTTTAAAGTGTTTTAAAACTCCAGTGGCCTTGGGATAATTTAGCTCACAGGCAGATGTTCAGAGATGTGGGATGAATACAATACACCACACACTTGGACAAGCAGAGGAGGCCACACACAGTTGCTCAATCATACCATGAAATTTTAGTCACTTATTAGACCAACATCTTGGTCTATAGTAGGCCCAGAAGTTTCTTGTTTTTATAAGCAACATCCTTCCTAACCACAGTTGCAGCTGAGTGCTTGATAGTGTTTTATCCCAAGAAATTACTTTCATTTATTTGAATTACCAAAATCTGCTGCCTGACAGAGTATGTTAAGGTGTACAAAAGGCCACAATGGGTAAGTTGTTCACTGCCAAAGCACATGTGAGCAATGCAGAGCAGGTAACTTATTTTCCTGACAGAAAACACTTTCAAGATCAAATTCAGCCTCCATTTGTGACAAATTGGAGACAAAGTCCTCTTGAGTTATTTTAGAAATCAAAAGTACTTGCACCAGGTTATAGAAATTGTTATCCACCCATGCAGAACTTGCACAGTAACTTGAAAAGGCAAAAAAGTTTTGAATTCAATTTGACTCTAATGGTGACACCAACTCTGCCATATTGAGCCAAAATAAAATATCTCAAGATGCTAAAGGCTTTGTGGACAGAAGAGAAAGGGAACATTACAGACTGAAAAATTACAAGATTTTTTTGTACTAGTATCTGCATGTAGTATCTAATGTCAATCCAATTAAGTTTTCACCAAGAGGACCAAGATCAAGCCAAATGAGGTGATAGCTAGAGCCAAGGTTAAAGAAATGAAGTGGTCCTAAGCTGCAGTATGGTGCATTAAGTCACAACTATAGGCTGTGACAACAGACACGGAGACCTACATTCACTTCATACTGCAGCCACTCAGCAAATTTGAACAAGATATTAAATATTTAACAATATAAACACTGAAGTAGAAATCTTAGATAGAGAGTAAGAAATACTGCAGTGTAGGCTCTGGGGGGTGGAGGTCTGAGAAATACCAATAATCAGGTCTGTACCTAATACTTGCTAAACAGACTTTTATATCCTACATACTGCATAGATATTATATGCTACGACTCAACTGCTCCAGGCAAAATACTCTTGCGAAGAGTAGTTTCTGGCAAGCAAAGTCTGCAGGTGATCACCTAACCTGTGTCTATTATAACAAATTCACAATTATTGTGTCTACTTTGGGACACAAATTGCCATCAAATTCATAGGATCTGCAGTGCCATCCCACCAAGGCCTTTGCTGCACAGCCTTCCCATGCTATGTATTCCACCTCCTCTATAGAGAAATCAATCGCTCTCTTTGTAAAGTTTCCAGATCTTGATAACAAAGAGTCAAAAGATAAAGTAGTCAAATCACATGTTGCTCAATTTTCAGCATGCCAGGATTTTACATCTACTCATCACTAGACCAACTGCTCCAGCCCCTTATCATATGAAATAATTTATTTGAGCAAGGTTATGAAAAGCTGACTTTCCTACCTTGAATACTTCTTTTAAAGAATGCTTTGCAGCCTTCACATGACCAGACCCCGTAGTGGTATCCTGAAGCATAGTCACTGCAGACTGCACAGAAGTGGGCATCCCTTTTTGAGCCAGGAATATTTGTAATTGGACTTGTACAGTCATTTCTATTAGTTTTTCTTTTTAACGTTTCTCTAATAGAAAAGAAAAAATGTCTGTTATAAAAGAGGAAAAAATTAATCTACCTTGCAATTTACATTGCACCTTTATTTTTCCATTGTCTTCTATTTTCTCTCTGTAGAGTCTTCTTATTCCTGAGCACAAGATAGTATGATACACCCTTAAACCTTTTTCTGATGAGTTTATTTGAATCATACAGTCTAATTCCAGAGCTTTCCGTGACGACAGACCATAAAGTTTAAAAAAACCTGAAAAGCGTAAAACTGGACTGCTGATGTGAAAGCACCTCACATGAACTCTAAGAAAATCATATGAATTGCTAATGGATCTTGAAGAATTTGAATCTTGAAGAAAGTGGAAATTCTTGGTACAAGTCCAGGAATTTGTGAAACAACTGGACTTTGCCTTTGGGAAGCTTCCCATGGAAAATGCCAACTCATACAGCTCAGACTGGCATGATAAACACTACTACTAACAGAGCTGCAGTTACTTTGTACTGTTAGCAGGGCAAAATTCTAGATGGAGCAATATACATCTAGTCTCAAATATTTCATCCTTTAAATGAGGCCTTATTCATTCAGTGAGATGCTGGAGACAAGCATCTTGAGATGCAAATCAGCTCACAATGCTAGACAAAGCTTACTGTTCGAGGTGATGACCCATGTTGATCACCCTGATACTAAATAAAAGTCTGAATACAAGAAGAATGGAGAAACACAATTAATAAAATACTTTCATACACTAAAAAATATTATTTCTCCATAGAAATTACTATAATATATGCATTCCTGAAAGTGCTGCAAATAGTTCTAACTTACTGGAACTATCCTTAGTGACTGGGTTTAAGAGCCGGACTCGATGATCCTGTTGGGTCCCTTCCAGCTCAGACAATACTATGATACTATATTTAAAAATAAAACAGGATAAAAACATGAAATAACAGCCAATTCCTGACACCAAGATCCTGTAAACAACAGGAAGTAAGAGGAAAGGAACTTAGATTATCAGTAAAGTGGGATTTAGTTATAGGAATCACATCCATTGTATACTTTCTCTGGACCTAATGTTCTTGGGGGTTTAGCATGTCTCACATTCATGGTCAATATAATTTCTAGATGGAAAACAGTGTCACATACAAACTCTCAGAAATATTTTAAGGAAAGGAAAGCTGTATATTCAACTAATAGGTATAAACTTAAGCACAGAGTCTTATGTACAAACTGTAGAATTTTCCTCATCCAATCTTCCAGCAGGATTATGGAGGGGAAGTATTACTTAAGACAGCAGGTAGCACAGTTTATGGTTTCTGAAGAACAAAGTTTCATTGCCAGGGCAGAAGAAACTTGTTCACCAGTGAGAGCACATTTAAACAGAGCAGCAGAAACATGCTGAAAGTGCTGTGAAATAGGCTTTAACTAGCATTAAAAGTAGACTGTGCTGGTCTCACAACAGGAGGTAAGGGCAGCACACCCACATGCCAACTAAAAACTGTCAAGTTTAAGTGGTTTTGAGGAGAACATGCTCCAACTACCTAATAGAAAACTTGGGAAAGAAAGAAGGTGGTTCTTTGAGCAAATTCCAAACCAGAAGAATTAAGATATTTATCATACAATTAAGTTACTGCAAGCTTTTAAAAAATGTTCATTCATATATTGCAGGGCATAAGGGTATTGAGATGTTTAACAAGGTCAGTCTTTGATTACACATACACCTCTGTAAATGTATTGCTGCATCACTGAGCTATTTCGTTTCTGCCATGCTGGGAAGACCTATGTAAGAGAACTCTCCCTTAGAATAAAGGGACTGTATCACACATATCTAATATTCTGCTAACACAAGGAAGAAAAATCATTGCTGTTCCTTCCTGCTTTTCTGTATTTGGGAAAAAAAAAGTAATTTGGTGTTTCACCTTAGTAGAAGAAGTATAGTTTTAAGCTCTACTTGGGAATCACAATCCAATTGTGTGAGTCAGAGTCAAAATCAGCTAGAGAGCATCTCAGTGACTGATTGATACACTGTAGAGAGTGATATTTATTGCCCTTGGTACAGCACCAAGATGTTATGGATATGAAAAAAAAAAAAAGGTTCATAACCTCTTACTGAGGAGTGTTGGTTTTTACCTTCCAGTCATAACAAGTGTTTTAAAAAATACATTTTTTTTCTCTGCTTAAATTTTAACTCTACTACCATGCACACGTGCAAGCTGTGCGACTTCCGCAGACTGTGGCAAACGGCTCGCACACAGAGCAACAGTCTGGAATGAATTCTTCCCACAGGCATCAAATCTGCTCGTCTGTGATAGCTGCAGCAGTGCAGTAGGAGGTTCAAACCCAATCATTTTGTCACTGTTGTCTTTAAGGAGAGCAGAATGAGGAAGTAGTCAGAACTTTAATGTACATGTTCCTTACCCAGAGGTGATCAGACACTATATCCGTAGGAACAGCAAACTGGGGCAGGTAGCCCCATGTGTGCCTAGAGACCACCTCCCAGCGCTCTTGGGACTGGTGTACTCCAGAATGCTCAGCAGCTGAAAGCACTGCCAGGTTCTCCAGAAGAACTGGCGGTAGTTGGCTGGATGCCTGCAAAACTCCTGCACCAAAGGATGCAGGAAAATGGGGAATATACCCTGACTGCCACTGAGGAACTGCACAGGAAAAGATTTATCCCTTTACAACTCCTAATTCTCCTCTCTATCTTGTGATCATGGTTTCTATATAGAGGTTTCCCCAAAAAGAATTAAGGAGTTTTTTTAAAAGTACTGTCAGTGATTTCCTAGTAGTCATTAACAGTGACAAGATGATTACCTCAAAGGAAAAGGAATTAACAAGACTACTTAGGTTATCCAGTATCTATTGTGTCTTCTAATTACCTCTAGCCTTGCCACAGCAAGGGTCTGATGCGTATTCACCTGGAAAACTCGAACCTATATTCAACGTCTTATTAAAAATTGAGAAAGAATTGACCTAGAAAGTAGCAAGATTTGCTCATGGCATTTGTTGTCTGATGGAGATTTTTAAACTTAAACTATTCTACATTATTAAAAAAAAAAAAAAAAAAAGAAAGAATAAGAGAGGAAAAAACCTGAGAAAATAAATGAAAAAATTAAGTAAAAAATTAATAGTCCAGGTTTTATAATTTCTTACAACTCTTTCTTCCTTCCCACTGGCCACTGGCTCACTCAGTGCCTGGCATTAATTCAATCCCATACAAGCCTAAGCTATAGCATGAAGAAGGTTATTCCTTTCCCTCTCAGAATATGTGCTACATAATGGGCAAAAATCAGCTGAAGAATACATTTAACACACTTTACTTTCCTCATTTTCTAGAGACTGCCTCCACTGTAATTTCTGGAATTTTTAATACCAGAAAATAGTCAGTGCTCTCCAGTTTGCAGGTTCTGCTATGCTGCAAACTTTGATTAATATGCTGAAAATTATATTAGGTTATTTGAGGTCTCAGTGTAATAGATACCTCAAAATTAATACATATATTTTTGCTTGATCTGTGTAATTATTCCATCATAAAGCAGAGATGCCAAACCATCACAAAGAAACTTCAAGATACTTTTAATTGCTTTACAGAATGAACACAACACATAGAAGAATAATGCGAATAATGATAGCTTCAGAGCAGAGTCGAAGCAGTATATAAATATGATTGTAATGTATAGTGAACCAGTTACTAAATAATTTCTAATTAAATGAGCATTGCTAACCTCTGTAACTCAAACCCCTTTATTTACACACTTTACCTAAAATTAGTCAGAAGCACAAGAACAAATTAAGTTCCAGAAACATCACTCTGGTAACTTCATTAAAGTTTCCTAACCCTTTTTAGAAAGTAATATATCTGTTCATTTTGAAAATAAATCTTTTGTTTCTTTAATTTGAATACAATTCATTGTTATTGAACTATTGGTGCAAAGTAATGCTACTCTGCATAACCTTTGCATTCTACAAAGTTAAATAAATTTATTCTGTGTTCATATAATGAACCTATTTGTGAGAAAAGGAAATGCTGAGGGTTCAAGTTCCTTATTTTAAGCCGATCTACAAGGAGATGTAAATTACACAGGGATCAGCTTTAGCAAAGCAGACTACATTAGTTCAATTAATATTAGCAGAAATTTACACTGTGGGAAAATAAACTCCTCTCATGGTAAGACCTTGCTTTATTTTGAAAAGTAAAATAAACTTTGCAACTGGACAAAATATGTAGTAACGCTTTCTTACTTGTCTTTCAAACAAAATCTCTCTTCTCAAACTAATGCTGTTTAAAATTACTTATATTTTACAGCATTATTCATTCCCTTCCCTGAGCTGTTCCTTTAAGTTTCCATCCCTAGAACTCTTCCTTCAAGCTGTAATATGAATCTATGGTGACACAGTCATTGTTCTCAAGATAATAAATATAATGTTAACGACATTAATTTAAGACCTCAGCAAAGGATAAAGCAAAAGGAAATTAGGAAAGACTTTTGGGGTTCTTTCCTTTCTTTACACCCTTATTTTATGACAGATAGCCACAATAAGGGACTTAAAGCTTCTTGTTTGTTTGTTTCCATGTCAAAATATTTTTATTTCTTTTTTACATCATCTATATACAAAGAAGGGGGTTACAATGCATCATATTGAGACATCTGAACCATTGAGAAGGTCCATCTAGCAATCAAGTTACTTGCTGTTGAGTAACAAAGAATATCCATAAGATTAGACTCCAGATCTCATTGATTTCTCCTCTTTAAGTTAGATATTCATCAGCTACAAGACCAATAGTCTGTATGAATTTATACAAATAGAAGATGATTTATTTACTTAAACTCTAGTGGGGCAAGTTTGGCTTCCCTTCTGTCTATGTAGAGCCTCAGATGCAGTATACTTGCTTTTGGGTTATTCCAGCTGCTGGTCCATAATCTGGACAGCTCCAAACATTAATCTACAGCAGTTTCCCAGGGCTGTCCAAGTTTTGAAACATAACAAAAGTAGGAAGAATTTGGATGTTAGCCCTATCCCCATCAGACCCGCTTGGGGAATTTTTCTGTATATAACTGGTACTTAAACAGCCTCTCCCAATCCACACACCTACATTTAAAGTAGATTTGCACTCCAGAACTTTCTGCTACTCTCTGCTGACTCTACATAGAGACTAGTCAGATTGTCAGGCTGAAGACTGTGCAGCCTGCAGGTCTGTAGGTCTCATGTCTTAGCCCCATACAGTCAACACAAGGCCTACTCACTGCCGAAGGAACATGAATAATCCCATAAATGTCACAAACGTTTTATTAACAATTGAACTAAAATTGCTGAAGTTAAACAAGGAGCTCTATGCACACAGCTGCTAAAAAAGGAACAGCACCTGCAGCACCCTGAGCTTCTATGTATCCAACAGCTGTTGTGCACATCTGATGAGTAATTTCATCAGGTGATCTACACGCTGCATTTTGCTGAATGTGCAGAATGGGAAAACGGTTTTGCAAATACAGTTTCTTTACAGCTGAAAAATCAGCTTTTGAATCTGCTATTCACAAGGCTTTCATAAAGCCAGGTGAAAGAAGCAACAAGAAGAGATGTCAGACTTTTCAATAGCAGCACCCTTTTGAACGTGATGCATGATGCTGTATAACATGTCAATACTAAAACCAGAAAACAAAGATAACATTTCCCTTGAATTCTAAGTTCATGAAAAGTCTTCACAGCTCTTAGATGCAATAAAAAAAAGAATAATAAAAAAGCTGATAAAATGGAATTTAAGCAATGTTGTATGAAAAGGAAAAACGAATGAACCATTACTGCTTCATTCAGAGGACTTAATTCATCAGAGCAAAATTAGTTTTCATTACACGAAGCAGTACCTAGCAGTCTTGAACCTTTGTTTATACAGTAAACCTTTCACACATTGAAGGCCTTTGTAGTGTTTTATTGTCAATATGTGGTTCTCTGATGAGCAACTGAAAAAGAGATCCTATTTCAGAAGTTACATTAAAAAAAAAACCAACCAACCAAAAACCCAAAAAAAAGCCACACTCACAAAACCCAGGACTGATTTGGTGTTTGTTGGATTTTTTTTGTTTTTATGGTTTGCTTGTTGTTGTTTTTTTTTCTTCAAGAGACCAACACATAAGAGGGGGGGGGAAGAAAGAAAAAAACCCCAGACTTAATGAACTGAAGAAATTGTAAATAATTTTCAGCACAGTTTAAAAATAACTGAGTAGGACTGACCTGGTCAGAGGTAGCACTGGCTCCATTGGTCTTGCTTCACACCATGGACTCTTTGGCTGCTCTGCATACAGCAGTGATGACTGACAGTGTAATGTCAGAGGGGAGAGAGGGCCAGGAGCAGACCATAACACATTGGGGCTTGAAGTTTGCCTCACAGATGTGCTCTCTGAATCACCAAAATTGCTGGTAATGCTATAATTCATCACAGCAGGGCTACAGAATGTCATTGCAGAATATTCATGTCTGTTTTCCATGTACGATGAGGGAATATAGACTGGGCTGTGTTCTGCTGTCAGTGTGGACTGATTGCAGCTGTAGGGAACTGAGGAGATGATACCAGTGGGTGAGTTTTTAATTTCTGTTTTATTGCATCCAATATCTTGAAGTGGCAGCAACTGAGAAAAGTCCTTGTGAGAAGATGCACACAGGGACATTTTGAAGCAAGACTGAAGATTTTTGTTTAAATATTCATCCTAAGATGGTAAGATACAGAAAGAACTGAATTAAACACTAAGAAATTTCTGTATTAAGTCTTTTCTATAAAAGAAAAAATGAATCAGTAAAACAGAAAATATAAAAATATCTAGTTAAAAGAGATTGCATATCAAATGCACTTAAACAGTCAATATACAACTTTACCACCTTGAAGAAAAAGACAGTTTTCTAGAACTTCCTTAAAAATAAAGGCTAAGACATGTTGAGTTCAAACTCCCTTAAAAAAATAATAACAACAAAAAACCCCACAAACAAACAAACAAAAAACCCCACAAACCAAACCAAAAAATACACTTAAAAGTCCAAAACAACTAGGTCTTAACAAAAATAACTCATTACGACCAGGGTAAAACTGCTCTGTGTCAGAGGCTAAATTACCCTATGGCTCATCACCGTGGATTGAGTGCCCTGAAAAATCAATTCTCATCACTTCCTGCTCCCACTATAGGTGTACTACTTCAGCCTTCCCTTTATCAATACAAACATGCCACAGCAGATATTTTGAACACATGCACAGACACACATATACATCTTTTACCTTCCAAAATCAGAATTCCACTGCATATCCCACTCCACAGAGGAGGAAGACATGTAATGGATGTCAGTAAGCAAAGCAACTTCATCACTGAGAGGTCCCTGGATATGGCACCTCTGAACAGAGCCATTATAGAAGTAAAAGTCACAAAATGCAGATATTTCCAAAGCTGACAACACAGAACATGGGTGATTTCTTAAGTTCTGGAAGTTTATAATTTACGCTCTCCATCCTCATCCCAACTACTCTCCAACTTTCTTCTCATCTGAACCAACTATCAAAACATAAACCTTAATTTGCTCCCAGTAAATAGCCTTTGCGTGATTTAGGTACAGCCAATTTTTTTTAAGGGAGAAACATTTCTGAAAAGATTAAAAAAACCCCAAACCATTCCACCAAAACCATCTCCCTAAGACACAACCACTGTCCTGGAAGCATTAGTTTTACAATAACATTTAAAAATATTTCTTTTTTATCCTTCCCTGTGGGTTTCTTCTGCTTTTCATTACAGCTTTGAAGACAGACATGCAGCCCTCTTAAAGCTTGCAGTCCAAAACAATTCTGCCTTCACAATAACAAGTTCTACCCTCCAGAAGTGATAATGTAGTGTAATTTTACAGATGGCAATAAGATCTTCACATGAAAAATCATGGGATAATTACAAAGTCACCCACAGCTTTGCTATTCCAGAAGAGGCCAAAGAATTGATGCTAAATATTCTTACCTTTTTTCACCTCATGTGACCACAAAGCAAGATGAGGAGATTCAAACATGGGTTTGCTGAAGTACCACAACATTCCTGTCCCAAAAATTCTTAGCCAGATTGCATTTCTAGTATGCCATCCTGAGGCATTGACACATTTTTCTTCCCTAGGGCCAGGACTGAGGGTAGGAGCATTAACAAAAAATGTAAGAAATAGACTTTATGAATAAAATAGATAGCTCAGGGTCCATTCTTCCTTCTCACTTGGCTCTCTGTTGATGAAACTGAAGAGATCTGTAGAAATAACCAGGAACTCATCTAAATCATCTCAGGCACTTCAGTTGTTCCAGCTGCTGTTTTTTCCTTTGTGGGAAACAGGAAAAAAAAGATATCTCAGCAGCTGTTTATGTCCAGCAGTTGTTGCACTGGAATTCAGACACAGCCAAAACAGGAGAATCTGACCTCACCCCTCACACAATCTACATGCTTCATTTGCCCCAGCCAGATGCTTCACAGCCTCCTCTAAGAGAAACCAAGCATCATTCAGTTTCCACAGCAAAGAAGCACTGAAAATCTCAAAGGTGCTTTGACTCCCAGATTATAGGATGAGTTGCCCAAATTTTTGAACAGCAAGTGATGGAAATAAGAAATTAAGACCATTTTCTGTGGTTACTACAAATGAACCCGATGAGCACACTGGATTCAAAAAGCCTTTAAAGCCTCTGTGTAGGTATAGCAGGATACTATTTGTGATCTCAGAGGCTGCATGTATTCAAGGTGTGCATGGACATTCTGCAGGAGCATCTGGAACATTCACCAAGAGCTGATGATGTTAACTGCATCCCTCTGCTTCCCTACAAAGGGCATACAATGCAGGGTAACCCCAAACCCTTCTGAGAGGCATTACACCACCATCTCTGCTCTAGTCAGCTAGGGACATTCTGGTGTGATATTTTGACAGTTTTTGCAGCAAGCACCTGGTTGTGTGGTTTCCCTCAGACATTTGGAAAACACATGCATGTACACTGTAGAAGCAGAGAGAACAGAGTTGGTACCACACCGTTTCATGACCTGAAATCAGCTGAGCTTTCGGTCGTGTTTGTCTGGAAAGTTAACCCTGTAGAGTGGTATGCAGGATAACTGCCTTCTTAGTGGAAAGACATATTCTCTGCCAAGGGTGACACACAGTGTCATAGACAGAAGTAAGGAGAAGCAAGAATGAACTTTGGTTTAGAGGGAGGAGTCCATTCAAGTATGAAAAGCTTTCCTCAAAATCAGACTGCTCATGACTCATTTACAACAGAAGGGACTCTGAGTTCCAGAAGGTTAAAGAAAACTGTATTCATGGTCTTCAGCAGACTGCAATGTAGTGAAAAAATAACAGCGTTAGCTTAAGATAATTAACCTGGTCATAGAAACATTTTAGCCACAGTAGACTATGTATGTACATGAGACCACATTGTTCACATTCCCTTATACCTAGTGAATTTTGAACAGGAAGCCTACAGCCTCACAGATGAAGTGAAGCTGCTGAAGTTATCCGGTACTGCTCAGAAAGTCCTAAAAAACAGCTGCTGGATTGCAGAGTTCTAAGGACTGAAGTTAAAGGACTCCAGATTCAGGGAACCAGATCTTGAGATTTAAGGGTAGAGAAAACAAACTCCACTAGTACAAATACCTCAGAAGAAAGCATGAACACATTTAAGCCAAGAATTACAGCAAGCACTGCAACAGGCTAATAAATGTGTTCCATCGTTATATAGTGTCCTCATACCTTAAGCACCATTCATTTACCAGAAATTAACTCATAGATATAGTGAACTCCCATTCCAACATCTCCTTCTCTGAAGAAAGATTTTAAAAGCATGATTCAATTTTAAAGTACATTATTTAGATCTAATTTTTCAGCACTCCACTAGGTCTGTACTAGACACAGAAACAAAACACTTATCTTTTATTTTTATACAACAACCTTCTGAGAGACCACTGATGTTTCAGCCAACTTAAGTCAGTTTATCTTAGCAAGATACTCAGCAACTGAAAAGCCATTAAGTAAATAGCCAATTTTTCTGTTTCCTTAAATAACACTTACCATTCACAAATCTAAATCACTAGGGGCAGGGTTCACATCTGACATGTAAGAAAACAGTTCAATTGATTCCAGTGCACAGAGGATGACACCATTGTCCTCGAGGATGTAGGAACAAAAATGTGATGTGATCAATGTTCTTCACAGAAAGCAAAACAAAACAGCAAAAAGTTTCTGGTCTTCAAGCAGAAATATCTGTATATTGAGAGTCTCCATGCAAGATACACGAGATCAGGCACAAGAACTGGTTTAGAAGTCATAGTCAGATACATGGGTAAATAATTAAGCCATTTGACCTATTAGAACAAACTCAAAAGCCAGTTATTGCACACTACCTATACCAAATAGATTTTTAAAAGCCTTCCTTGTATACATTTTTTTTTTTTTTAAGTTTTGGAAAGGGATAAAAACACATAGAAAGGGCAGGCTGCCATGTTTTAGGGATTCCTTGGAAATAGTATACAAAGAACTTTCCCCAGAAAAACATGACAGTCTGCAGAAAGCAATAGAGTAATGGATGTTCTCAGGCACCATTTCATCAAAATACATTACAACATGCTTGGAATTTTATAGGCACATCATATATTTTGGGCAAAGACTTGTTTGCAATAGAGAATTAAGAAGACCTTTGCTAGACTTAAAGTGTCATCACTCTTCCTTTCATTTTAATAGAGGTAATATGATTAGCATGCATTCTGCTGCCCTGCAGCCTAAGCCCCTCAGTCATCTTACAGAGCATTATATTAATATTCTTCTAAGCTAAACTTCACACAACTCAGCATGACAATGAACTGAATAATTTTATCAAAAACTGACCATTAAATCAAAGCCATTCCTGATGCATAAAATGGGACTTGTGATTCAAGTTTTGTGAAAAACTTATTACTCATTAAACACAGCAGTGTCAGGTACTGCCAACAAAAGACATACGAGTAAACAGGTTTATTATTACCTGAGAAAGACTAGATGCAACAAGTAGGGGATAGGCAGAGAAGCAAAATGAAAATAAAACTCTCTGTCCAGACCTCATATGTTGTACTCATTCTTGCAAAATAAATAAGCTATTCTCAATAACATCAAGAAGTCCTCTGAAGAAAATATTGCAGATTAAAAGCATACAGGCAAGAATACTTCAAAACACTTAAGCAAAATGGGCACTCTGGCCTATCTTAGCCTTCACATTACTGAGGACACTGACAACTTTGAAGTTATTATGGCCATTCATACACATATGTCTAATGCATATGACATACACAGACATGCCAAGGCACTGGGTTTGTTCCACTAGAGAAACACCAGACTACAGGAGGGTTTAACTGCAGTCTTCTACTCCCTGAGATGGATTTACGAAGACAACAAAGCCAGACTCTTTTCAGAAGAAGTACACATCAGATTACAGTCATAAGTCAGAATGAGGGCAATTCCACTTGGACAAAGGAAAAAATTCTCCACAGTGAGAATTAAGCACAGGAACAGGATACCCAGAAATCCTGTAAAATCTCCATATTTGGAGATATAAAAAAGATCTGACTAAAAGAGGTCCTGAGCAAAATTACCTCACTTTGAACAGTGTACTGGGTAATTCCTCTCCAGATGTCCCTTACCACCAGAATATTTTTACTACTGTGTTCATCCACCACTGAAGGCATTCATAGTAGAGGAAATCCAATTTTACCTGTGCTGGGAAGAGTGAAACATATGAAAGGATCACTAATTACCCTGGACATTACCAACTTTGTTCAAGAAGGTTGTCCAAACAACCTTCATTTAATGCTTCATGGTACATGAGGAGAGCTGTCTTGCATATACTGCAATGGGCTTGGTTCACTAGAAAGTATGCAGGCAATTGGGAAAGATTTTCAGATCTCAGTTCAAACTAGAGTTAATATTGACTACAGTAGTTTTTAGCCTTTCGATTTGTAGGCCTTTAAAATGTTATCAGACCTCAAAATGGGCTTAAACTTTGTAGGATCTCTTAAATACATTCCATAGACTTAAGGATCCAGAGACCAGAAATGGAAAGACACTGTCCTGTTCAAGAATACAAATGCAAACTGAAAGACTTCAGGTCCTTTACTCTCCATGTGATTACTTCAAAGTACAATGCGGACTCAACATATATTTCAATCAAAAAGAATATTTGATTTTCAGCATGACAAATATATCATGTTCTAATAAAAAAGAAACCTCTATTAAAACTGTTACACTAGTAGCAATTACAGGGATCTATCAGCTGATTTTGTAATCACAATTCAATCCACAGCAGCATCATAGCAGGAGCCACTACACAGAACACCACCCTTGTCCAGTAAGAACTTCAGTATTAAAAGAAAGCAACTCCCCCTGAGGCAAGCAGGGGCAGGACAGAGAGGTACAGGCTGGCCTACCTGGGACTAGGGAATCCTGCTGTGGCAGGGGGGTTGGACTAGATGATCTTTCGAGGTCCCTTCCAACTCCTAATATTCTGTGATTCTGTGACTCAGATTTCAATGGAACTGGGATGTGCATTTGTATCCAGCATCTCTGAAACATGCTAGGGGCTCTCAGTACCTGCTGATTAATTAAACTAATTCTTAAGAAGTTAATTCTGAGAAGTTAATTCTTGGTTTGAGGATCAGAACATAGCTCTGTGCCAAAAACTGAGTATACTAGATCCTTAGATGCACGAGAAATTAATTCCTTCAACCACCATTTCTCCCTTAGTGACATTAATTTCTAGACATTAGAAAAGTCTGTATTGAGGGACATTTTTAATTTGTATGACTCTTCTGATAAACAGAATGCCATGCTTAATCCCCTGGCATCAAAAAGGGCAAAAATATATGGATAAATAATCTCATTTTCCTCAGTAGGACTTACACAGTGTGGAGGGTTACTGAATAACTGCCTCTTAGTTGTTGGCATGATGTAGACATGAGCTGGCACAGGGGCTGTGATTCTTTGCCTCAGGTGAAGTTCTTTCTGTTTACTCTTATAACAATTCAGCATCTCCCATATTAGCAATAAATAAATCAGGGACTGAAAATCCCACTGCATTTATTCCCTGTTCCCACAGAGGTTGCCCCACGCAAGCCTGTGAGGATATACAGCAGATACACACAGAGCAGTGCCAGCAGCAATGAACTCATGCCAGACAGAAATTCAAGAGAGAAAAGGGAGAGGAAAAAAGAGTCAATATGTGAAGAAAAACAAGTAAACCAGGCAAGAGAAATACAGCAGGAATTGAAATTTCCAATTCTTTCAGGGAGAGAGATTGTCTGTCTTGCTTTCTGAAGAAAGTAAAGATGAGAGATTTTTCCCTGGCAGCAGCTATTCATCACTAGGCATAAAAACCTGTGATGAGATTAAAAGCCCTTTGGCCAACAGACAATGGAGTAAGGTCATAACTGCCCCTGAGACCTAGACCCCCTGGCAATCTATAAGCAATGAGATTAGGTATATGAGTAGACAAACAAGACATAACCCCAAATGACATGAACTAATTTATTTCTGCAACACCTGCTATACTACCCGAGGATCTGACCTGCCATAGCTCCAAAACATGGGGGGGGGAGGGGGGTGTGTGTTTCTGTCAGTGAACGCAGGACAATTCTCCTGGCTAGGCAGAACACAATGCAATGGCTGTTTCCTTGAGCATGGCTTGCCTCAGGCTTCTCAAATGACCCCTTGCTTTATGAGGCTGAGAAGCAAGTGATAACCAAGCTGTCTTTGGGATAAGAAAACCTTCCCTGCAAACATGCTCTCAAGGAATCATGGTTTTCAGATCTTGGTATACTCAGGAGTGTGCAACATCCCTTATTCTACTCTTTCCTCCCTCAAATACAACAATCTTATATAGCTGTTTTTTCCAGACAGACTTCGATTATTTATGTTGTAGGATTAATTTACATAGCAAAAGAGCCTGTTTCAGTAGTGGTCTTGTTAAACAATGAACCCAAAGCCTCTTCAAATCACAGCACTTGCCAGCATCGTTTTCAAGAAAGCCCATTGTGTCTGTCCAAGTGAAACATGCCACATGCAAGATGCCTTTTCCATAACTGCCACTCAGGCAGCCACCAAAGCTGTGGAGTTGAACAGTGAGAGACTTACTCCGTGTGTGTGACTATGACAGCAAGTGTCCAGTTTGCATCTTGTTCTACTCAGTATCCAAACAGCATACTTCATAAACGTGGTTGCCTTATCTCTTACCTTTTACAGCACAAAGCAAAGTTTTGTCATAAAACTTAACCAAACTATTCTATAATTAGATAGAAATAAAATCTCTGGATGAATACCTATGAAATGCAGTACAGTTTTAGCTGCTTTTCTAGTTTTAGCTATAAGTCAATTTGTTTCCTTATTGGAATTTATGTAAAATATGATTTCACTTGTATTCTATTTGCTGTGCAGAAAATTCAAGAGTAAATATTTTTGCCCCTGCATTTTTGTGGTAACATCTTTTTATTAAAAAATGTTTTGTAATGTAGTTTTGATACCCAATTTTGATTACTTAAAAGACTTAAACTGTCTGACAAATTAGTAATTATGCCCTAACTTTTCTGATCTCGTCATCAATTCACTGAAATAACACATAAAACAAAGTAATGCTTATTCTTGTCTTTCAAGCTAGGAAACAGTTAGAATGCTGCATGAAAACCTAGATAAAATATGTTTAATATCATCCATAGGTAATAGAATCTTCTGTATGTGGTTTCGTCCCTTAAATAAAAAAGCTGTTCTAGATCTGTCTCATCATTAACCTGGACATGAAAAGCTGCCTTCTACTGTGAGTAAAATCCTGTCTCAGCTGAGAGTCAGAATGTTGTTGCTGATTCAGACAGGTGGATTATGTTAATTAAGATAAAACTGATTCAGACAGGTGCACTATGTTAATTAAGATAAAACTTGAATGTCTTTCTAGTCTGACTAAAATGAAATCTGAGAAATTATTTGGGATTTCTGTTCTCTGAGCTTCACATTTCCTGTCTCTGGAGGAATGGAGCAGCAAACTCTGTGAATATTTCTTGCTGCCAGGAAAAGCATGTTGCAGATAACTGAAGAGGAGCACAATAAAATAGTGGATGTTATTGTTATGGTCATTCTCCTAGATCACCATCTCTTTTCACTGTAAGTTCTTTGCTATTTGCAACTGTTTGTCCATATTCAAGAACAAGAACTAAAACTAAGTCTATTGAAAGAGATCATATACTAACATGCCTTCATAGTGGTTTTAATTAATACATTTTAATCCATTCTCTGTCAGAATAGCATCACACACACACAGTGGCTGACTCATTGAAGGTAATCCCGCGACTGAAACGTTTTAAGATCGTCTCTAAAACTATGGGTATTTACATCCTGTGATATTTTATCAGGTTGCCAACAAACAAATTTGCTGAGATATAAAATAAAGTTTGGGATTCCATTTTCTCCAGCAATACTTGAAGCTCCATTAACTGATTCTCATCTTAAACAGATCAGCTGTAAAGAAGCCTCAAATTTATTCCATCCCTTCAGGACTAAGATTTTTATTGTTATTACTCCTTTGAAAATCCAAGGAAGCTGAACTGTTCACTCACACACACACACACACAGAGTTACCAGTCTGAGAATGGGAACACTACATCTGTCTTCCTCTAACACTGTGCTACAGTCACTGTGACTGCAAAATGTAAGTTACATCTTATTTAAAAAGACACAGGCAAGTTAAGAAAGGAAAGCAAAAAGGGTAGCAACAGTGGGGTGATTCTATGTTTAAACTCTGTTCACAAACATAAAGAAGAATTTTGATGAAGTTCTGAAATAGTAAAAGAAGTTCAGATGCTTTAAATTAGAAATACAAAATATATTTATTGCTTCAGTAAAGGAACCATACTTTGGTCTCTGATTTCTTCCCCTCTTGGGGGGACAACAGATGAGCAAGGAATTTCAAGGATATGGATGAGGAAACAAATTGCTGGTAATACTCAGCACATCAGAATCAAATGCTAAATGAATTTATGTTCAAAAGTGGTTTCTCATGCTACTCCTAACCATATCAAAACTTTCTCTATACATAAATAAATCATGCAGCATTCTCCACATGACAAGGCTGAATACTTTCCCAAAAAGAAGTAGCACATTTACCAGCCATTCCAAGGTCTAAATTGCATAATTTTCTGTTTATCCCATCCTTTCTCAGATTGAAATTTATTTTCTTTAATAAAACCTCTAAGATAAAAAGACCAGATCATTCTTGTCCTTGCTAGCCAAAAGCCTTTACTAGTATTCAGGGAGAGGTTCTGATGGGCTTGATGAAGATTTACACACATGCAGTTAAATATACCTCTTAGCACTGCAAAAGGAAACTTAAGAAATAGGCTTGTATCTTCTTGTTTAATTAGGCAGATCCTTTTCAAAACTGAAGTTCTCATTAAAAAAACCATAAAACTGTACCACCAAATTTAATATGGGAAAACTACTACTACACAGCAACTCTAAGAAGAAATCCTGAAACCTTTACCAGTGTGAGACCTGGAATTTTAAAAGCCTGATCCAAAGTTCAGTCAAGTCAATAAGGAAACTTCCAATAACTCCAATTTGCTTTGTATCAGGTACTAAAAAACACTGTGATGCTAAGAAATGGGTTTTACCTTTTATAAGCTTATTCAGTTGTGCAGTTTTCCAAAAACCTTTTAAAAATCCCCTAATGTGTTAAAACATACTCCTGCTTTTAGTGCAGCAATCTTATTTTAGTTAGATTCTTAAGCCAAAGCCCTAAAATACAGAAAACTTCCACAATTTTCTCTGAATCCTGAAAGAATTTTTAAAACACAAACCTGTTGAAAGATCATTTAGTCTGCATACACTGTTAGACTATAAGAAAAAAACCCAAAAACTCTCAATAATTTAACTAATCCATTTCACTTACAAAGTATATAATTCATAAATCCAGAAACTATCAATTACAGAGCTTTGGTAACACTTAATATAATAAATATTCCATTCAACATAGCACGTACCTGATTGACACTGAATAGGATTTCTGCTCTTTATAAATGTTCTGACAGCATTACATGTCAGCAAGGTTTTCACATAGCAATTCTGGATATGTTTTCCTTCTTTCCTTTACCTCTGATTCTAAAGCAGCTGTGCCCACCACCACTTAGTCATCAGATCTCAAATATGAATCTTTTCAGAGCAATGTGATGCTCATCACTGCAAGATTACACAGATACTATCAGTGTTTCCTTTCCCTGTGAAGGCAAGACCTAAACAGAAGTTCCTCCTCCTCCTTTCTGACATAACAAGCTTCTGAATTTGTCATTGCCTGCAGTTAAAGCTCTTACATGACTCTTTTTACATGCTTTATAAGCCAAGCATTCTCCTATTTAGCACAGAAATATGAATGATTAGCTAACCAGCAATTCTGAAAGCAAATACTGAGACATTAAAAAGCTACATCAAACTTTTTATACCTTTGTCAGAGGAAAACCTGAAACATAATTAACATTGCTCTAAACCAGCACCATACTCATCTTAGGCATTTTGGGTAATGTAATTCATGAACTACCATGAAATTGTGTTTAAACAGCTTAAACACAGACAAGGAAGGAAAGGATTTTTTTTTTCATATATATATAAATTTAACTACACTCTTTATCAAACAAAGCAAATTGACTGGAAGCCACTTAAGGTAGTACTGGTTTTTTTACTGAATTAACATGTATTAAAAAATAAAATTTTAAGACATGCAGCAAGGTCCAATTCTCAATTACATATTGGGATTGCTTTCAGAAATGCTTGATTAGTTGCACAGATTTATCCTCATTTACTCTAGGGAAGCTGACATGATTGTAAATATGCTTGGGTAAAGTCTCATGTTATTTATTCTTACATTTTAGACCCCAAAATACCTCCAAGTGTACACAACCTTCTGAAATCCCTTGTCTGAGTTAGGAGATTCGACTGTTGTGACGACATGCAGCTGCAATAGTCCTCCATACTTTGCTATCAACAGCTTCCCTGCAAGCACAGCCAGGACTAAACCAAGGTAGTTTTACTACCCACTCAGTCAGCCATTCCCATAATTACTTTATGCTAATGCAATTTTTCTCAGCATCAGATTTGTCTTTCTACCTTGTTTCTATGTCATGTTGAGCCTCCCATCTCCTCTCATGACTATTTTGCAGGTCCAAGCACAGCTACTTTAATCTGAAATTACATTTGTTTTAACAGATAAAGCCTTCTGCAAGCTACAGGGGTTTTAAATTCCTACTGCCAGGACTTTTTGATGATTAGTTCTTATATGGCTCAGGACCAGTGTCCATCCAATTCTATTTATGCCTGTGGTAACCCTTAAACACTGTTCAATGGTAAGGCCATGTTCCCAACCACCCTCAATAATAATGGGGTGAGAACACAAATGTTTACTGCTAAATACTACAGAAAAGCATCTTAGTTGCTCACATATGTAAGAGCTGCTTTCCCCTCATGCCCTGGTCTGACCCCTAGACCATCTATACCAGGCTCTGATCCTGCAAGTCCCTGATACTCACTAACAAGGAAGGTCTGGCTGGAGAGGTGGAGGTTGAGGGCAACCTTGGCTGCAGCGACCATGAGATAGTAGAATTCAGGATCTTGTGTGGTAGGAACAGGACACTTAGTAGGATCACAACCCTAGACTTCAATAGGGCCAACTTTGATCTTTTCAAGAAATTGCTAGGGGAAATCTCATGGGACAGGGTACTAGAAGATAAAGGGACCCAAGAGAGTTGGTTAATATTCAAGGACCACTTCTTCCAAACTCAAGGTCAGAGCATCCCAACATGTAGAAAATAGGGAAGGGGAGCCAGGAGACCTGCTTGGTTAAGTAAGGAACTACTGGGCAAGATGAAGTGGAAGAAGAGATTCTACAGATCATGGAAGGAGGGGCTGGCCACATGGGAAGGGTACAAGGGTGTTGACAGAGGATGTAAGGGAGGAAACTAGGAAAGCTAAGGCCTCTCTGGAATTAACCCTTGCAAGGACAATAGGAAGGGCTTCTTCAAATACATTGCCTGAAAAAAGAATATTAGACGCAATGCAGGCCCCCTGCTGAATGAGGTGGGTGCCTTGCTGACAGATGATACAAAGAAGGTGGAGTTTCTGAATGCCTTCTTTGTCTCTGTCTATACTCTTAGAGACTGTGCTCCGGATCCTCAGATCCCTGAGCCCTCACATGATGTTAGGATAATGGAGGAGTTTTTCTTAGTTCAAGAGGACTGGGTTAGGGAACAGCTAAGCCATCTGGACATCCATAAATCCACAGGTCTTGATGGGATGCACCCACGGGTGTTGAGGGAGCTGGCAGAAGTCATTGCCAGGCCACTCTCCATTGTCTCTGGTAAGTCCTGGGGAACAGGGGAGGGGCCTGGGGATTGGAGGAAGGCTAATGTCACTCCAGTCTCCAAAAAGGACAGAAGGAGGAGCCGGGTAACTCTAGACCCGTCAGCCTCACCTCCATCCCTGGAAAGCTGATGGAACACTTTATCCTTGAATCTGCCTTTAGGCATATCAAGGATAAGGTGGTCATTGGGAGCAGTCAGCGTGGGTTTACCAAGGGGAAGTCATGTTTGTCCAACTTGATAGCCTTTGATGAGGACATAACCAAGTGGAGAGATGATGGCAGAGCAGAGGATGTGGTTTATCTTCATCTCAGTAAAGCATTTGACACTGTCACTGACAGCATCCTTGCAGCTAAACTGAGGAAGTGTGGTGTGGATGAATAGGTAGAGTGGTGGATTGCGAACCGGTTGAAGGACAGAAGTCAGAGAGTCATGGTCAATGGGATGGAGTCTAGTTGGAGGCCTGTGTCTAGTGGAGTCCCTCAGCGGTCAGTACTGGGACCAGTACTTTTCAACATATTCAATTTACAACCTGGATGAGGGAACAGAGTGCACTGTCAGCAAGTTTGCTGCTGACACTAAACTGGGTGGAGTGGCTGACACACCACAGGGTTGTGCTGCCATTCAGCATGACTTAGAGAGGCTGGAGAGTTGGGCAGGGAGAAACTGAATGAAATTCAACAAGGGCAAGTGTCGAGTCTTGCACCTGGGAAAGACCAACCCAATGTATGAGTATAGGTTGGGGACTGTGGTGTTGGAGAGCAGTGAAGGGGAAAGGGAGATGGGGGTCCTGGTGATGGAAGGATGACCATGAGCCAGCAGTGTGCTCTTGTGGCCAGGAGGGCCAATGGGATTCTGGGGTAGATTTGAAGGGGTGTGGTTAGTAGGTCAAGAGAGGTTATTCTCCCCCTTTACTCTACCCTGAGGAGGGTGCATCTGGACTATTGTGTCCAGTTCTGGGACCCTCAGATGAAGAAGGATAGGGAACTGCTTGAAAGAGTCCAGCACAGAGCCACCAAGATGATGAAGGGGCTGGAACATCTTCCTTCTGAGGAAAGGCTGAGGGAGCTGGGTCTCCTTAACTTGGAGAAAAGGACACTAAGGGGTGACCTCATTTATGTTTTTAAATATGTGAGGGGTGAATGTCAGGAGGATGGAGTTAGGGTTTTCTCAGTGAAGCACACTGACAAGACAAGGGTCAATGTCTGTAAGCTGAAGCATAGCAGATTCTGTGTGAATACAAGAAAACATTTTTTTCCTAGTTGAGGTGCCAGAGCACTTGAACAGACTGTCCAGAGAGGCAGTGGAGTCTTCTTCTATGGAGGTGTTCAAAACCCGTCTGAACGTGCTTCTTTGTGACCTGGTCTAGGGAGTCCTGCTGTGGCAGAGGGGTTGGACTAGATGATCTTTCAACATCTCTTCCAACTCCTAACATTCTGTGATCCTATGATTAGGAGCAGCACTGAGCAGTTACCTTTGAATTGTATCTTTCCTGTCTGTTCAGACCTTCTCTCAGTTAGAAGCTACAGTTATTTTGGGTCATATAAACAAAAACCTTCAATCAAGGTAAATTAAGAGTGTATTAAGCATTTTATGTGTTAGATAACCAGAGTGAATAATGAGTAACTAGCTAAACAATCATGAACAGGTGGCAGTAAACAAAGAAAACTAAATCAGGTTCTCTTCCCTGTCCTATAGGTATACGATGTATTTTAATGTTTCCTGAAACAATGTAAAATGAGAAGGCCTTACTTAACAGTTTTTCCTCATAGATTTTTTTTTTGTGGAGATCATTGAGACAGGAGTTTCCATGCATAGAAAGTGATGATTAGACTCTCAGCTACAGCAATTTGTAACTGGAGCAGCTCCTGTCTATCAGACATGTGGGACAGCTATGAGGAGCCTTGAGACAATAACAGAAGAAAAAAATAATCCAAATAAGATGTAGCTCAGCATGATATGCTCCCCTGTGTACACAAGTGCATGAAGGAGCATACATTACTGCCAATAGATTGAAAACCAGTTCCTTTAGACAAAGGTGCTACAGTGAATAAAATGGGTAAACTTACCTACTTGACAACATCAGGCCCTTCACTGATGAATGGATAAGGTTTGTCTCGTCCTAGACACAAATGCTGAACAGCTTCTGGGACCAGAAGATTCACCATACCATGTGTATGATGTACACTGTCTGTATGCTCCCCAAGTAAAGGACCAAGTGTTCTTCTCAGCATTCCCACTATACTTAGCATCCTCAGGTCTCACAATCATGACTTGGATTTCTAGCAAACAGGTAAGCAATATGAAAAGTGGTTCGTTTTGAGGATTCACCGAACAACAAACCTTCTTACTATCTCCCACAAGTTTTAAAGATGATACAAGTAGCAGGATCACAGTGAAGCAGGAGAGTGGAATAAGAGCCAGAACAGAACTGCAAAGGGAATCTTTTTGGACAATGCTTATCAGTGGTTACAGGTTGTTGCAAGGCTATTATTAAATTGCTGTGGCAATCTCCATAAGGACACCCAGCGGTAGCTGTAAAAAAACTCCATAAAAACCAAACCCAAAAAACTTACAAAATTTCATCACAGTATCTCACATATCCATACAAAGAAACAAACTTTAAAGAAAAGAAAGATGCAATGTTAAATTTGCAGAAACAAATACCACAATAATGCCTAAAAGAATTTGAAGGAAACCACCCATCCCTGTATTTTCTTGGGCCTAAGTATATTATTCTCATCACCTGTGAGTATCCAGTGGATGAATACCTCGCTTTGTTACCACAACCTCCTCCCCAGCACCATATACTTCATTACCTAATTATTGCCAAAAAAAATGAAAAATCACAAGGGAAGGCTGATTTCCACCCCACACAGAAAAGCTTCTGTGAAAAATTACCAGCTTTAAATACAGCCACCTGGTTCACAACAACTGCAAATCTGAACACGGACATGACTGGAAGCTGTGACACATTCAGACTGCATCCGATGATAGCTGCAGGCTCTGAAGGTCCACTCTTTTGAAGCTCAGCTGTAGCAATAAACAGTTCTGCCATTGCACTAGAGAGAGACCAATAAACATGTGGAGTTCACACTACTAGGGATTCATTCTTGCTTGTGTTACAAGGAATCCCTATCTTTTTTGGTTCATCCAGGTCTCTTATACAGTAGGCTGGAATTAAAGAAAACTGTTTCTAGTAGGTTCATCCTTTAGACAGAGGAAGGGAAAAAATCTAAAGTTTTAAATGCTAAATATTAAATTACTGCAGCATACATTAGTATTCAAGATTGCTGTAGTATTTTGTTCTCCTTTCAATGAGCTGTGGTCTTTGCAACAGACAACTGAGGTCAAAGGCTCTAAGTCACTAGCTGAGCATGCAGAACTTGTGTTTCTCGATTCTGTGCAAGAGAAAGTTCTTTCTTCCTCCATTTTACCTTATCCAATACTGGTTCAACAGAGATGATTTTGAATTCAACTTTGTATTTAAGTGTAGGAAACCTGAGTTTCCAGTTACACATTATGAATCCAAAACTTTTACAGAAATCATACATGAAAAAACAAGTAGTCCCCCTATCACTATCTGTAGTACAGAATATTACTGAATAAGAGATTTGGTCTGCTGGGTCCAATGGATTTCCTCTACTTCCACAGCCCAAACTCCCTCCTGCCTTCATTTTAAATCTTTCCAGATACAGATCCCAGCCATGGCTCATGGTCTTGCAGCATATTTCTGTATCTTTCCTTGGACCACCTGGCCTTGAATATACTGCTTTAGTAGAACATGTCTGTTAGGACTTGGATGTCCTACAGTTGCAACTAAATTATTATAAATAAAAATCCATTTTCTCCTAATATTGTAGCTTACTGACTGAAGTTATGAAAGAGGCAACCTTGCTTCCTCAAAACCAAAAATCCACCTCATTTCTCCAGCCTTTCTGCTTCTAGACAAGTTGGCCTCTGGATATGACAAAGTCTTTTCCATAGCACAAGCTCTTTCCTACCAACATACAACCATGGTCAGGTCACAGAGGAGGATTTTGTTTCTTGCTGCCCTGGAGATAAGTGCCCATTTCCTTTTCGCCTACCTCTCATCCTATCCAGGGCCTCAACCTGCTACTTTTTCCCCTAAAAGAATTTCTCTCTAGGCACTGCAGGACTAAAGGCAATGTATTCACAGAATCACAGAGTATCAGGGGTTTGAAGGGATCTTGAAAGATCATCTAGTCCAACACCACTGCCAGAGCAATATTCTTCCCTAACTTGGGTGTTAGTCTCACCCAAGCCCCGGTGGTGAGAACACTGAATCCTAACCACTAGACCACCACAAGGAGATACTTCATTTAACCTGGTTATATGCAGTGTACCAAAGAAGTTCCAAAAAACCCCAACCATAAAATCATCATAGTGATGATTAGAGAAGGCTGCTTTCCATAAAGTTAAAAAGAATCAGCAGAGTGAGTTAATTACCTTGCATACAATGGGCAGGTGACATAACATGTGAGCCAAGCAATTACAGAAGATAACAATTGCTATGAAGGACATGGCTGATGTCATACAGGTGTTTATTAAATCTGCTCAAGCTTGCAAATCATTGATGCCTCTTTTTTTTTGCTATGCTTTTATGAAAAAGTAGGAAATAAGGGAGTGAAGAATAGTTGAGCAAGATAGAACAGGCCTGTTAGCTCAAACCAATTACTAATGAAGTGGCTTTGGTATGGGGATGAAATGTAATTGGTCACACCCACTGTTTTTCAACAGTTTTTCAACAGACATCAAGAACAGCTGTCCTTAATTCAGAGCCTCTCTTACAATACAACTAATATACTCAAGCAAACTGAAATGTATTTTCTTTCCTCAGCAGACAACCTGAATCTAGATAGCAAAGCAAAGTTCAAGATGCAGAAGATAATGCTGGCGGAAGAACAAGAGAAGAGAGAGAGTTACAAAGCCACTTAAAGTGGCTGAAAGATTCCCAAAGTATTTACAACAATTGAAGCAACTCAGCTTTATTCTTTGACCAATGAAAACACTTAAAAAGGACTTGTCCTTTAAGGAGTTTGTTTAAAAAGAAATCAAACCACTACAAACACCACAGTGGTGAAAACTCCTGTTTCTCTTTTCAATGTCACCACGAAGAAGTAGACACAAAAAAAGGTGACTCTTCCCACATTATTTTTTGAATTCACAGTTTTCTGAATCAGACCTCATTTTGCAGCAAGTTTAGTTCAACCTCCCCTTCAAAAATAATCAGTCTTCAATTGCAGCAGCTACTGGCTGAGGTCAGACTGGGTCATCTCCTCTTCTCGACAGGTTGCTGCCATCACCAGCAGCACTGTCTCTCCCTTACCTTCTCAGGAAGACATTGTCACTCCCTGTCCCTAGTGCTGACCCTAGAGCTCACCTGACCCTCAAGAAGTCACTTCAACTTGGAAACTTGACAGGAAGCTATCCCAGCAAAAGGAGATGGAGGGAAAGAGGGAATTTGTTTCTTTCTTTTTTCACTTCACTGGTGGACTAGTAAGATGAATCTACTCCTTGAGAGGTCAGACAAATGGTAAACCAAGAGAAAGGCAGGGCTGCACAGGCAGGAGTGGAGGAGGAAAGACTGCTCTGCCTGACTGCAAACTGTTAGATCAGATCAGTTCCTTTCTTCCTGTAAATCAGACTTCTAGCCATGGCTGAGGCACTGACTGGATAAAATTAGAGGATAAAATCAGACTCAAGTCAGGACACCTGTCCTGTATGCACCCCTCTTTCCCCATCATCCCAAAGTGTGGAAGAACCAGCCCCCTGCTCAAACTCTTTAAGGCTCAATGGGCATCCATTGCTGACTGCAAATGCAACAATAAAACCTAAACATCATATTCAGTGGTGTCATGAAACAACAGCATCCTAGGTACGTTGCTGCTTTACTGAGAAGCTTTAGAGTTGAGGTGCTCTGATGCAGAGACAGAACATTTTGGAAGGGGTTTAATTCCTACAGTGTCAACATGACTTCTACATTCTCCCAGGAGAGCAGCTCCAGATTTTCAACCAACATAACTCTTGAGGGACTGAGGACCTAAAATATTACAAAACTAATCGGGTTTGTTCTTCATCCAGAATCACCAAGAATTTAGCCTATTGGATGCTTTAAACATAATAGAAGTTTAGAGAAAATCTGCTGCCAATGTATTAGCACAGAACATGTTGGTTTCACCTATTACCTTGCTAAAGCAAACATAATGAGGAAAAACGAAATAGCAAGAGTCTGATTCGCATAAACTGTGGAAAAATAAAGCTTTAAGGTGAAAAAAGCAGCTATAATCTCAGAGAAGTCTATCCAGTTGAGGGGATCAACATGGATGATCAACTAGGTTTCACACTTGCTCTTTTGAACTCTGCCCTGTCTGTTACCTGATTTCTCAAAGCTGGAAGGACTGGACTTAGATTGCCTACCAGAGGGGGGATGGCAATGGGGAAAGAGAGCAGCAGCAGCAGATAAGCAACTAGACCACTCCATTTTTAAAAAATTGCCTAGCATTACATAATATATTGGCAGAATAAAATCCAGTCCTGGGAGTAATTTTTCTGGACTATTTTACCCTTTCATCCAGAAGGAGCCTGTGTCTTATGCTTCAGCATGTTAACTCAATAAGGTATGAGGCCATACAGTCAAGGGAGCTACCTTTTTCATCACTCCTCCTTTATTTGTTCCTGGAGCACAGTTCAGAGAGAGGACTAGGTGGCTCAGCACAGCATTAGGAAGTTAAGTACAGAAGGTACACAGTACTTAAGTGAAGGCTGTCCTGGTGAGCTCAGTTGCAGGACTCCCAAACTACCATGCATTTAATGGTTTTAATCTAAGTGGTCATTAAACAGTTTTGTTGTGTTTATGGCCAAACACTCTTCTAAGCCCGTGCTATGTGTGGTCTGCAGTCATTTCTCTTTGGCTGTTTATTTGCAGAATACATATAAAACACTGCTTCTTCAGTCAGAGTAGCAATCAATCAGAAGTTGTTTTCACTCTTCCAGAAATATTCTGCACAACAAGCTCCAAGTAATTATTTTCTCTCAAACTCATACTAGAAGCATTTCTCTTTTTAGTTATCTCTTTCCTCTCTTTTAAACAACTCACACTCACCAGTAGATCAAAACTTCCCAGCCTGTACTTGCATTCAGAATGGTCTAAGAAGTACCTCCAAAGTTCCAAGTATTGTTAAACAAAGGGGCACATCACTGTTCCCACTTTCAGCCAGAATGGAAAGCACATCCATCAGCTTCAAGGAGATTTTTACCCAGCCTTGAAGTATGCGAAAAGCAAGAAGCAACAATGGTTAGTATTCATAGGGCAGCTTCCACCTAGAAGTCCAATAATGCAGAGTGCACTTGAAAGGATCAGGGACTGGACACATAAAATCAGCACCTAAAATTGAGAGAAACCTGACATTTTAACCTTAATCTCTTTCTGTCGTTTTCCTCATCTACAAAATGAAGGACAGAGCTCTGAGACATTCTCACATGAAATTAGGAGGCAGGAAGAAAGATAGGAAAGGACATTCACAGAATCCACAGGACTGTGAACATTCAAAACAGCAGAGACAGCAGTCATTTACTTCTGCTGCACCAGTTATGAATGTAATAAAAAGGGTGTTAGAGACTAGCAACAGTGGCCCTAGTTGAGTGCAAACAGCATGTTTACTTATGTCTCAAAGACATTTTATCTGGAACAGTCAAAAAAACATGAACATGAGACATTTCAACAATTAATTTCCTCTCTTCCTGGGTAGCATTATGGAGGGATGTAGTGATAGTGAATAGTGATGGTAGGAATTAGGAAGGAATAGAACAGGCCTCTCAAGAGAGGCTCATGCCTGAACAAATTTAAGACATAAAATAATGATTTCATTTAATTACTCTATAGAAATAAAACCCTTGTAACATGCAAACTGAAGACATCTGGCTATTTCATCTCTTTTTAGAGATTTAGAGAAAAGAGTCAGAAGTGTATATATAGGAAGACATAGTCAAATGAAGGAATACACAAAAATGCATCTGGTCTAGGGCTAACAGGGAAACTGCAAAGAAGTCAATACCAGAGTCTGCTGACTGAAGAAGAAAGTAAAATATGAGGATTTAATATTGTTTCTGACAACATTTCAATCTAGTGGTCACTGAAGACACTTAAAAAAGCCCTGCAACCAATAGTCCAATTGTCCAAACATATTTAGAATTTACCACATAGTCCCAGCTTGTTTTGTATTGCAAAAGATTTTTGGGCTTCTATACAGCCCACCCCACTGCCTTACTACACTGAAAGAGAATGTTTCCATGCAATTGCAGACTGCACAACCAAGTAGAAGAAAACTTCAACCAGTTTGCACAAGGGTGGTCCATGTGAGATGAAAGCAAAGGAAAAAATTTATCTTCCAGATAAGAAGCATGCAAGGGTCTGCATCTCATGATCTTTCACCTTAGTTCTTCATCACATCTCTCATAGGATGACACTAGAGGGACACCATCAAGCAAAGCTGAACTAGAATCCATATCTACAAGCACTCAGGTTTTTTTCAGAAGTTATATTGGAACACACCAGATTCTTTAAGTATTGGAAGTACATATCCTCAAAATTGGTAAACAGAGATCCTAGGAGCTGTAAAGTTTTAACCATGACTGCATTTAGGACAAATTAAATAGATTTACAGAGAAGAAGGAGGCTGGAGGGAACCTATTCTCTGCTATATTCTATAGCATGTTTCATGTTCTAGAACTGAACAGCAGCTGAAGATACCTGTATAACTCTAAGTGACAGCCACCCACCTCCTGAGACCACAGATAAAATCTAGACATGATAGTAGACTGTGTCCTGTTGCATCTTTACCATGCTGACTTCTACTTCAAGCAAACACTGTTATCTCTTGGAAGATCATGGCATACAAGAGTTCTTAATTCCATCACTGTTTTGCCTCTGTGCAGATTATTGAAACTTCAGAAGATGTGAGAGCTAAGATACCTTTTTCTCTTAAATATATATTTATTAATGACCTAGACATGGGTATCTAGTGCACCCTCAGCAAGTTTGCAGAAGACACAAAGCTGAGTGGTGTGGTTGATATGCCAGAAGGGCAGGATGCCATCCAGACGTGTCTGGACAAACTTGAGAAGTGGGCCCATGAGAATCAGATGAACTTTAATAAGTTCAAGTGCAAGGTCCTGCATCTGGGTGGGAGTAATCCAAGGTATAAGTACAGACTGGGAGAGGAACTAGTTGAAAGCAGCCATACAGAGAAGGACTTGTGAGTCATGACAGATGAAAAGCTGGATATGAAGCAGTGATGGATACTTGCAGCCCAGAAAGCCAACTACATCCTGGGCTGCATCAGGAAAGGCATGACCAGCAGGTCTAGGGAGATGATTCTGCCTCTTTACTCTGCCCTTGTGAGACCCCACCTGGCATACTGCATCCAGTTCTGGGGTGCCCAGTATAAGAAAGTTGTGGACCTTTTAGAGCAGGTCCAGAGGAGAGCCACAAAGATGATCAGAGGACTAGAGCACCTCCCCTCTGATTATAGGCTGAGGGAGTTGGGGTTGTTCAGCCTGGAAAAGAGAAGGCTTCCGGGGGACCTTGTAGCAGCCTTTCTGTACCAAAAGGGGGATTACAAGACAGAAGAGGAGAGACTTTTCAGCTGTTCAGATTGCAATAGGACAAGGGGAATGGATATAAGCTGAAGGAGGAGAGATTTAGACCGGAAATTAGAAGGAGATTCTTTACCCAGAGGGGGGCGATGCACTGGAACAGGTTGCCAAGAGAGGTTGTGGATGTCCCATCCCTGGCAGTGTTCAAGGCCAGGCTGGATGTGGCCCTGGGCAACCTCGTCTAGTGGGTGGCATCCCTGCCCATGGCAGGGGGTTTGGAACTAGATGATCTTTAAGGTCCCTTCCAAACTGGGCCATTCTATGATTTCTTTGTCTCTTGCTGTATTGCTGTTGTTGCTGGGTAATGCACTAGTCACAAATCCAAAGAAGAACACACACCAGGGCTACTGTATCTCAAGGAGACTCTCACAGACTAAGGCAGCAGACCTTTCCTATGAATCTTTGGTAGTCACCCCTCAAGTCTAGTGAAGTACCAGGAGGAATTGAGTGAATACTGCTGATTAATCTGCTGTCCTCCAAATGTTAAACCAGATTTTTTTTTTTTTTCTAAGTGTGTTCAGCACTGGAAGCAGAGCCTGTAATTCTGAGGCAGACAGATTTCTGTACAAAGTATTTGAGATGTTGAAATTATTTCTGCCAAAGCCTTTTGCAGTCTCGGAAGAAAGAGGAGGCCAGCACAATGAAGGATGCTTTTCTGTAATTTACATAGTTAGTTTCTGGTTGATATTTAAACTATTTCTTGCACATGCATTGTATGTTCTTCATTGCTGACCAGCGAATTGCATTCACCATCTAATTTGTTAAATGGTTTCCTCTGTCAGGAGAATGTTCCCACTGTAATAGTGATGTTTTATCCTGTCAAAAAAAATTTCAGGCTAAAACATCTTAGTAACTACCCAATAATATCAAAAATTGAAGATGTACAAAGGCTATCCAATTACTCAGGAAACTTCTAGATTTTCAGGTAACAGAACTCATTTTCTGCTTGAATGAGTAATCAAGGAAATATAATTTTCTTTTATATTGATCATGGTATAAGGCACAGCCTAAGGACAGAAGCATAAAATGGTCTATTACATTTTCTTTATTAGTGTTAGAAAATCATTTTCAAAACTATTTCACTGATTTTTTTTCTGGTAAAGGAGCTTCCTTTCTAGATATTTTTGTGACCTCTTGTCCAGGTTTAGGTTAGAACAGAACTAATTCTGTTCAGTGATTTTACTTTTTAGTTAAAACTCCTCTGAGAAACTGCACTTTCTAAAACTAACAACATGTTTTTGCAGACACCGCCAGCCTCTAGCAGTGATAAGGCCTAATGTTTAGATTTACTACCAGGAATTGGTATGCAAAACAAGGTCACTGCTAAATCTTGTGTTTCACTTTGGGGGGTGCAAGGTAAAGGCTGCACCTACAGGGAGGAGCAGACAGGACAGGTGACCCTAAACTGCCCAACTAAGTATTCCATCCCATAGACGTCACATTCGATATATAATCTGGAGGTCAGCTCCCCCTTGCTAGATTATTCTCCTTTGCGAGATTTATTATTCTCCCTCTTGGTCTTCCTTTTTCTCCTGTGCTTTGGTGATCCCTAAGTTCCTGCATCCAGTCCCAGGATCCAGCCCCTGAGCCTGACTCTGCTGCTGCTGAGGCCTACTGCCGCAGTATCAGTGGTGACTTAGTTACCATCAAGGGGGGTTTGGGTTTGGTATCGGGTTTTGTACATATTTGTATATACTTTATTTATCATTACTATTACTATTAAAGTGGGTTTACTTTTATTTTCCAATCCACAAGTCTCTCTGTCTCTCTTATCCCCTTTCCCTTCCCTTTGAGGGGGGTGAAGAAGGGATAACAGGGAGCATCTCTCATTAGGTTGGTGGTTGGCCCAGCCTTGACCTTCGAACACCCTATCTCCAAATCCTTAGCTGCATGAAACTCTCTCTCATGGAAAGGCATGGTCTCTCTGAGAAGTTCTGTCCTTGCTGAAGTGAGTGGAAGTCTTGCCACTAAATTAACCAAGGCCAGGATCTCTACTTCCATATAGGATTAAACTGCATGAAAATTAGCATTTAAAATCCAGAATAATCCCATGACTTCTTTGACTAGGCTTTACTTGCATTCTGTGCCAAAAATAACCAAAGAAGAGCAAGTACAATACAATAGCATATTCAGGTTCTTGGCATCTAAAGGTCCTGAAGTCAGTTAGGTGAGCTCATCAAACCAATGAGATTTTATATCACCATAAGAAGTTTTGTTTTGAAGGCTGTTTGTAGACTACTTCTGCACTTCAGGGAAACTAAAACTGCCACTGCTAAGAGCAGCCCCAGCAGTACTAACCCTCTTCTTTCCTTTGGCTGCAACCACTTGCCAATGTCCACTCATGTCATAGTGTAAGTACTTCAAGAGTGGAGCACCGTTCAAAACAACTTTGCTCTCATTAGTGAAACAGCCTTGATTAAACACGTCTTCCAGAGCTGGGATACACTACTAAGGTGCATAATCAAAAACATATCAGCTTGAAGATGATCCAAAAAAAGCAAAAATATTTTTCCCCAGAAGTCACAGTTAATAGCTTTAGAGAAACACAGTTTTACAATGATGTAGCATGCAGCAAGACTGGAATTCCTTGCTGTTTCCTGAGCTGCTTTTTTGTGCTGAAAAAATACATGTATTAGACATACATGTAGTAGATCCAATCATCTTTCGACTCCAAATTACACTCATTTTGATTTTTACTTCACTTTAATTTCCAATACTGTGAAAAGTGCATTAGATTACTAGGACAATTTGTACCTTCTTAATTGGAAAAACACACTATAAGTACTTTCCATGTTCTGGAATATGAAATGTTTCATCTAGATATAAGTTTGTTTAAATGACTTTCTGTATTGAGAGTGTTTGCTTGCTGCCTTACAAGTGATCCTGAAATATTCTACATAGTCTGTAACCCCTAGATTTCTCTCATAAAAAGTTTAAGGCATGTTTCTAGTAGATAAGAAGATAATAGCTATCAATAATTCGTGAGGACCTGCCCATAGTGTGATACTTCCTGTTTTGTTTTTCTTCACCTAGTAATAAATTTGAAGTTCTCTGGTATATTTACAGTTACAGTAACTGGATGTTTTTCATCCAACAGGTCATTTTCAGCACAAGAAAGATGTGGATCTGCTGAAAACAGGTCCAGAGAAGGACCATGAAGAGGATCAGAGGGCTGAAGTACCTCTCCTATGAAGACAGGCTGAGAGTTGGTGTTGTTCAGCCTGGAGAAGAGAAGGCTTCAAGGAGACCTTATTGTGGCTTTCCAATACATAGAGGAAGCTTATAAAAAAGAGACTTTTTACACAGGCAGACAGTGATAAGACATGGGGGAACAGTTATAAACTGAAAGTGGGGAGATCTAGATTAGATGTTAGGAAGAAATACTTTACTCAGAGGGTGGTGAGGCACAGAAACAGGTTACCCAGAGAAGTTGTGGATGCTTTACACTGGAAATGTTCAAGGCCAAGTTGGATGGGTCCTTCAGCAACCTGGTCCAGTGGGTGGCATCCCTGACCATGTCGTGGGGGGTTGGAACTAGATGATCTTTAAGGTCCCTTCCAATACAAGCCATTCTATGATTCTATGTTCCCAGAAGTATCTTGAGTAACAGTGAATTAGAGATAAGAAATTTTATTTCTTATAACATTTTATTTCTTGTAATGAGAAAGAAGACTTTGCTTCTGAACACTTGCAACAACTTTGCATCTCTTACAATCATCATTGTTCAGCTGCACCTGAAGTTGCACTCAACAATAAGGCTCCTTGGAGCATAAAATTAAACATAACATATGTATATAAACCTGTATTTACATACATATGTATTTTTACCTGCTTCTACATATAGTTCAAAAGAGAATTCTAAGTATAGTTCTGCAAGAAGAAAACAAAAGACATCCACCTGGGTGTTTCTCTGAGTTTTTGGATCAGCAACTTGTAATTTCTTCTTCTTCTATCTCCTCTTCAGACACTATGGGAGTGGGAGTCATTAAAATGTTCAGATAAATAGGCAAGAGGAGGAAAGGTTATTTCTGAATACTGCTTACTTTTTAAACATCCAGTCTCCAAAAGGAAGGATGACAGTGTAAGAACTCAATTAGGGGTGCAAATGCAATAAGCAAGTAAAAAGAGTCTACTTAATAAATCTCTGAATCCACATCTAGATGAGATTAGCATTGCAATTCTAGAAGTGCTATCAAGCAAACAACCATCCTTCTCACAATTTGTACTTTAAATGACTTCAGGAAAAGAAATATTCTGGATTTGTAATATGCTTTGAATTACGTATTTTTAATTTGTTGCACATGGAAAGAACACAATTGTACACCCCCATGCAATGCTACAGGCTTGGGGCAGAGTGGCTGAAAGCTGCCTTGCAGAAAAAGAACTGGGGATGTTGGTCAACAGCTGGCTGAACATGAACCAGCAGTGTGCCCAGCTGGCCAAGAAGGCCAACAGCATCCTGGTTTGTTTCAGAAATAGTGTGGCTTCCAGGTTATTGACCTCCTGTACTCAGCACTGGTGAGGCCACACCTCAAACATTGTTTTCAGTTCAGGTCCCTCACTACAAGAAAGGCAACAAAGCTGGTGAAGAGTCTAGAGCACAAGGGTTATGAGGAGTGGTTTTAGCGGTAACATGATAGTTTCAGGTGGATGGTTGATCACAATCATCTCAGAGGTCATTTCCAACAACAATTTTGTGATTCTGTTAATGAATGTGTTTAATTAACCTGGGCTACTGAACTAAAATCTACCAGGGACTGCTGCTAGACGTCCCAAGGCTATCCATTCATTTGACACTGTCTCCCACAACATCCTTGCAGCTAAACTGAGGAAGTGTGGTGTGGATGAATAGGTAGAGTGGTAGATTGTGAAGTGGTTGAAGGACAGAAGTCAGAGAGTTGTGGTCAATGGGATGGAGTCTAGTTGGAGGCCTGTGTCTAGTGGAGTCCCTCAGGGGTCGGTACTGGGACCAGTACTTTTCAACATATTCATTTTACAACCTGGATGAGGGCACAGAGTGCACTGTCAGCAAGTTTGCTTCTGACACTAAACTGGGTGGAGTGGCTGACACACCACAGGGTTGTGCTGCCATTCAGCATGACTTAGACAGGCTTGGAAAGATGGGCAGGGAAAAGTTTAATANGAACTGCTTGAAAGAGTCCAGCACAGAGCCATCAAGATGATGAAGGGGCTGGAACATCTTCCTTATGAGGAAAGGCTGAGGGAGCTGGGTCTCCTTAGCTTGGAGAAGAGGACATTTTAGGGGTGACCTCATTTTAAATATGTGAGGGGTGAGTGTCAGGAGGATTGGGTCAGGCTCTTCTGAGTGGAGCCCAGTGACAGGACAAGAGGCAATGGCTGTAAGCTGAAGCATAGGAGATTCCGTGTGAATACATGTAGGAATTTTTTCCCAGTTGAGGTGCCAGAGCCGTGGCACAGACTGCCCAGAGAGGCTGTGGAGTCTCCTTCTATGGAGATATTCAAAACCTGTCTGGATGCTCTTCTGTGTGTCTGGTCTAGGGAATCCTGCTGCGGCAGTGGGGTTGGACTAGATGATCTTTCGAGGTCCCTTCCAACTTCTAACATTTTGTGATTCTGTGATTCATTAAATTCAAAGCATGAGAAAAATACATATAGTTCTTAACTGGTTACATGATGTAAAGCTTTGCCAGCATATGCTCTCTTATGTAATTTGACAGTCACTTGCTTGTACGAGCCTGGATCGAAACAATCCAATCACATAAATACAGAAGAACTAACAGATAGTTCCTATGCTACAATTTATGTTAACCACCTTTTCAGCTAATTAAAGGTATATACTCTTGAGGCATCAAAGAAGCTTAATTTCTTCCACCTATTTGAACTAGAGATCACAGAACTAAAGGTAGCCTGGAATCTAACTAAAATATGTCTCTAGAATAGGAGTGTAGCAGAACGGTAGGATTTCAGCAAGATGACTGGTCAGTGTAAGATAGTGTCAGAAAGTTAACAGGAATGTAATTAGTATTCAGTATTCCTCATGTTAATTCCTCTCTTTTGGGCTTATGTATATTGTTTCCTAGCTTTAAACAATGAGAACATACAGGATGAAATTAACCACTTTAAGAGATATTTTTCCATCTTGGCAGCTGTTCTTCTGAAATATGTTCTTTTTCTTCCTCTATAAGGTAGTGAGATTCTATAGCAATAGGAATGAACCTCACTGACTCCCTGGCAATTTTAAAGCAAGCTGGTAGCCTTTCAGAAGACATTGATGTAGAACATAATATCATGGCTGGTGTAAGTAAGAGGTCTTTCAAAAATTAAACCTGGGCTGTCATACCGAAGCAAAAGTTTAGCAGAAAAAGGTGGCACAGTTACTTCATTTCCTAGATTCTGAGTTCCCTTCTCTGTGTTTTATCCTCTAGAACATTTCCTTTGACCAGATCCACAAATACACCTCTTCCCCAGTTATATCTTTTCTGTAAGTTTGCTTTCCTGACCATGCTCACAAGATATTTTTAAGTCCCCTATATGTCATGAGAAGGATGGATGTTCAAAAGATCTCATAGCAATGGGTGTTGTTACAGAAAAATTGTAAGACTGAACTGGAACAGAAATGTGAGAAGAGAGTTGTTTAATATAAACATAATTGTAGAGGCATTCTAATAATAAGGTGTACACTCACAAGGTATACCTATTTAATGAAACTTTGGTCAGTCTTCATGTCTTTACATTCCGTAAGAAAAGAACCTGTTTTGTCTTCAGCTTAAAACATCCATGATCTTTTGAAACTCTGCAGTCTCAATATAAAAAAAATAAAGGGAATGGGAGAGCTACTCTGTGTATTGCAAAAGAGAGCAAAGCCAGATGTAGAATCCAATCTCATGTTGACCACTTGAAACTAACACCCATATCATCCAAATTCTGATTTTACTGAATATATTTCCTGATACCCAGGTTGCTCCGATGCTAAAAAAACCCCAGGAGTTTGAAAGTTCTAATTCAATCTTTAAATAACTGCACCCATCATTCTGCTTATCTAAAGTTTACATCTGATGCATTGATGCATTTATATTAAAGTACATCATCCTCATAACATATTCTGTGAAGCCAGCAAGCTGTAGTGAACCAGTGAATGTGGTTACTTTCACAGCAATGTGCTAATAATAATAGTTGTATGAAAGCAACGAGATTATTACTGGAACAGCTTTTAACACAAGGTCATTTTTAATTGAACATCTGAAATCATTCTTTGTTCAGTTTTTAAAACTCTGGACAAGCCAACTACAGATTGCCTTTTAAAGGAAAAATACAGATCTTGTGATTCTTCTCATACACACAGTACTTTTCTTCTGCAATGCATTGTATCTCTCTTTGTGACAAAAATCATTCTTTCAGATTGTTGAGAAGTCTCTCAAAAACTCCTTAAGCTTCCATCATATGAACAGAGAGTCAACTTGTATTAGCTAGAGCATCCAAAAACTGTTTAACAAGCTTTTAAAGAGTCTCTTAAGACATCTTAATGATTTGCTTTAATAGCAATATAAAGTACTGGCTCTTTTTTTTTTCCTCGTCTTGCTATTTCTTCAAGAGCTCTTTTGGCTGAGAGCAGCTCATTAGTTACTGCTTCCACCATATGCTGTCTTCAACTTTCTCTATTTCATAGTATATGGAGACTTGTTCTGTTTTCAAACTGACCACCTTTCCAGATACTTCTTCTTCTCTAGTTTTCTAAAACCCTTCCAAACTCAGAAGGATTTCTATTCTGATGTGATTTTTTTTTTTCCCTGCAAAGTACATCTCATAAAGAGGAAATAAAACATAAATTGCATTCAAACATTCAAACTGTGAACAAGGAACTAAATTCTCCAAACTAGTGTCTCTGTCAGACACACCTTTGGTGTAATTAGTCCAGCAGGCAGTTTAAAGTGGAAAGAATGAGGCAAATCTTCAAATTATTAGCTAAATTTTGATAAATATGTATGTGCTAGAAGAAACAGACCTACTTACTGATTTGCTTGAAGAACCTATGGCCAAATGGAGACATCTTGTTCCAGCTGATACAGATTTAGGTTAAAATGTTAAAACTGCACTGGCTGATCGCTTTTGCTTACTGCTGTAACTTGGGCAACATCATGCTCAGCTATCTGACTTTAAAAGAGCTGCCCAAAATTGTTTGCCTTGGTGTTACAGTGTTAGCAATCTGCAGCAATGTCCTCTACCTCGTCAGTAAAATAGGATTGCTGTACTTAGTGTTCAGATTGTCAGCTGAGCCTGTAGATGTTGATTTGGCATCTTCCTTTCGCTAAGCTATTCCTGAAGTTTCTCAGCACTGTCATGAGTTTTGAGGTTCTGAGAAACTTACAGCATTCAGATTTCTTGCCCTTAATCTTTTTCAGGCTGCTTAAATCTCCTGTTGTATTTGTCTGCTGTTCCACACATTTATTTTCCCCGCTTTGGAAACCTTAACCATATTATGAGAATAATTTTGTACAGCATATGCTGTGAAAAACTTGAATTCCTTCTGTTGACATTTGACATGTCTTCTCTAAAAGAAAGACAACCTGATTTGGATGAACAGATTTCAATAAAAAGTTGCTTCTCAACATGCATACATTATTATTCCAAAGTGTTTCCATGCATTTATGAAACTACTGTTTTAGTAAGAGTAATTGGCTTGTATGATGTTTGGGAAGTAAACTAGATTTGTTTCTAAGCACTGAAAATGTCCTAGTGCTCTAAGCAGTCTCTTAGGGAGAAAAGTAGTCTGTTCCTCTTATAAAACAGTAGGAAGATGCAACTTTCCTCCATGATGAGGCTCAGTAGGAAACTATTGCCAAAGATCTGTGTGCTTTCTCTCTACTCAGAGATCAAATTAGCAAAAATAGAGTCTTTTTTTCAACTTGACTGATCAGATTTTTCATATGAAATTTTCTTGAAGAAATTAATACATGAAATATACTGCTGCATTTTTAGTAGTACTTCATGACCCAGTATTGTATCTGTAGTACTTGCAGATTAGTTACAGATTTCTGTACCCTGTATGAAGGGTTTGTAGTTGAAAAGGGAATATGGTATTTTTAATTTTAACTAGTAAGTTTTCATTAGATTCATAATCCACTTATCAATGAACTGTTTCTCTGCTCATCCCCTTCCTACATGGTTTCCCATGAAATCATAGCAACTGACACAAGATTACTGCACCTTGGTAATACTGATTCATTACCCCATGATAGGAACAATCAATCAGACTGGGTTATGAATATGAAACTGAAAATTTATACTGTAGGTTAGATATGCAATCTGAACTGCCAGAGATAGTCTGGTCTTGGTCATTTTTTCCAACAATGCAATAAGAATCCAGAGCTGTGTTAAACTAAACTCCCTTATCTTCAACATCCACCACCTTTCTTCTGTATGTGTTGTACAGAAAACATGACAGTAAACAGAGTTAAATTAATTTTACCTTTCTTCTAACCAAGATTACTAAGAAATCAACTAATTGTCTGTACCTTTTAGAAATCTGCTTAGCATTTTCCTTCCTTTCTGAATCTCCTTTTCTTCAAGGGGGTATTATCTCAGATTTTATGCAAAGACACCAGTATCTTCAAGAAACTCATCAAAGCTTTAATCACAAAGCATCACACTGGAAATGGAAATACCTTCATTCTATTTGATTATTCAGTTAAATTGAGTTAAGTGATGTACCTAGGCATAAGGAACATAACCAGATGTTCCTTTATGCTCTGCACAGCAGCAAACAGAACATGGATGCAGACAGAAGGACCCTGAAATCAACAGAAGTACCACGTGTATTTACTCTCTACCTTCTTACAGACCCACATGTAACACCCTGGGAGAAACAGATGCATGTAATTGGATGAAGCCTCAGAGACAGTAATAGACAAGAGAAATGAAAAGAGCCATAAACAAGAACAAAAAAGAAGCACTAAGGGGGGAAATGTAGTGAAAGGAAAGTGTAACAGATTTCCTTGTTCATTTGCTCACTGTGCTCTTCTTTTGTCTCATCAAAATCTGCCACTTTCTCCCTGGAAGTGTTGAGTAGTTTAAAAACCCTATGAAATTTGAGAGTTGCCAGTGCCTTCAGAGCTGGTCCCCTCCTGCTTTATACCCAGTGTCGCTGCCTCATCAAGATTAAGTGTAAATTAGTCAGCAGGATGTCAGAGCTGCTATTGCCAGAATTAGACAGTGGCTTTAACAAGACTGAATATTCTTTCTTTTGAATCTTATTCTCTCTGTATTCAAACTTCTCTCCTCAAGCTTTCTTTTCCAAGTGTTTGAATTTTTTGAACTACATTTCTGGCTTTACACATTGTCCTCAGACCATTGTGGTAGGGATCTCACTGCTATGCTAGACAACAGGTTAGTAATGGAATTTTTTTTAGAATAACTGAATAATTTAGGTAATTTGGTCCAATTCTACTGCTCAAAGCAGGGTCCTCAGTATTTACAGTAGGTTGCTTGGGGCAGTCATATTCTGAGTACCTGCAGGGCCCAGAACCCCTCCAGGCTGCTTGTAACAGTGCTGATTCAGTCTCGTGGTAAAGACTTTTTCTTCTGTTTGATTGGAATTTTCCTTGCTGGAATTTGTTTCTGCTGCTTCTTGTACTTTTGTTGTTCATGTGAATGGAGAGTCTGGGTGTTATCCAGTGGGTGTTTATAGAGATATTTGAAGTAGATTAATTAGATCATCAGTTTTTCTTCTTCAGGCTGAAAAAAACCTGCTCATTTGACTTCTCCTTGTGTGTCATTTGCTTCATCCCTCTAATCATCTTGGTGAACATTTGCTGGGCTCAATGAAGGGTGGCTAAAGGGCTGCTACAATTCATCACTGGTTCCTCTGTGGCATCTCTCTTTCAGGCTGTTCACCAGTAAAAGCATTTATAGACTATCTTCCTTGTAAACCAATTCATGTAGGAAGAGTGGAGGGCACTAAGAGGAAGCTTTTTGCCACCACAGATAATGTTTTAACAGAGGATACTCTGCAGAAGGGTATGCCCCTGCGTGCCTGCATCCAGGTTTTGCTTACAAAACTAGACAGCTTGAAGACCAAGGGATTGCCACACTTGACAGTTAACCTCACTTGAGACCATATTTCACCAGGCAATTCAGTAGCCATTTCTTTCTAAGCTCTCAATTAACAGCAAAGTGAGAATGCTGCCCTGCAAAAACACTGGATAAAAGACCTGTGTTCTGCATTTATTGATCTGCATTTGCAGTATGGGGAAATGAATACCTAGAGTACTCCAGAAGTTAAAGAGCTCAGGAACAGTCAAGGAAATCAATGACCCATTTTGATACTTACTCTGCATCTTGCAAAACAGTCATCACTGTGTCAGATAATATGCCTGTACTGTAGAGATGTTCAAGGTAGCTTTACTAAGTGCAAGTTCCAGGAACATCTAACTGTGACAACTTGGATGTTTCACACAAGCTTCTTTTCTCTATTAAGAAGATCTTACCTCACTGATGTTATGGCTAGTTGGCTTCCAGTAGTTGCCATCTGCAATGCAGACAAGCACTGAAGAAAAAAAAGCTATTCATAATGTTTCAGCCTACGTGTCCAACATTAAACAGTATTGCCAATATCTTCCTGGTTACCACCAACTAGCATTGTGAATTCTGAAGGCTGCATAAGTATTTTTAATTAAATGATAGCAGATGCTGTGTTAGTTTGTGTAGAAGTGTATTTGATTTTAAAATTTCACAGAAAACTGGCCATGAGTTTGTTTTTAATTTGAACTTTTTGAGAGCAAGAGCAAATGCAACAGATTAAATGGCAAAAATATTGCTAAATGTCTTATTAGCTCTAGTATAGTTTTATCTAAATTATATTACATAATTATCTGCTTCTTTTACAATACAATGGGAAGCAGGAGGAAAAAAACTCAAAAAAATAGTTGAGAAAAATGTTATTTAGGTACTTCCAGGTACAATATAATTAATGAAAGGATCTTCTCACAATCTGAAAGAACTAAAATAAAATCACTGACATTTCAACAACTCACCAACTGTGAACTTTATTATTCTAGTCACCATGGTAAAATATTTTCTAAAAAGCCATTTGTAATTTAAAGCAAAGTGATTTCATTACATGCTTATGTCTACCCCTTCCCTTACATAAGGAATCTGAGAGCAGTATCTGCACTGATCCTCTGATTATGCTACACAATCTCTTTTCAGTCCAACAACTACAAGTAAAGGGAAAAAGGTATTTTTTGAGGACAGTGCAGGGAAGAAACAGCATGGAAAGGCTGATGGAAAGGAAATCTCCTGACTTCTACAACAAAGCAAATAGAATGGTTTTCTGTCAAAGAGCAAAATGTGGAAAGAAGAAAATGTGTGTAACCACAAAGAAACATGTATTACCACTTAGGTTTGTGGTGTAACTTGCTACCACACTGGCTATAGTAGCCACCATTCTTTCCCAAGAAGCAGGCCCATTGCATGTGCAGGATAAGGCTGGGAAAAGGAAGAAGCATCGTTCCAGACAGAAAACCTGTAGTGCCCGGGGAAGGAAGCTAAAGTAAGAGCTAAGGAAATTTTCAGCACTCTGCTTCTCACTCCCCCCAGGAATGAGTGTCTCTGAGACTGGTCTTTGCCATCACAGTATCCCAGTATGTTAGGAGTTTCCTTGCAACTTCTACATATCCAAAAAAGGATAAAAACCCTTTTATATTTCACCTTCTTTTGGCTTTTTTTTTTTTTTTATAGAACAAACCCAGGATGTTTTGCCCATGTCTGAGGCAAGGATGGCACCTATACTTTGTGCTCTTTACTGTAGAATTCTTTTAAGGACCCTCCTCCATTATACAGTAACCCTATAACTTTTTAATGAGGAATTATCTGGGCACTAAGGCCCAGCAACAAGGGGAAATGACCTCCCATTGAACTTGAGCAAGTACTGTGGTAAGTACTTGCTTGAGCATCAACAGGCAACAGTTCAAGGTACCATAAATTAATGCTATTCTTCTCACAAGGTAAAAATTGCATCTTGCTTTCTTTTTCTGCTAAATAACATAGCTCTTCACAATGATGCTAGCTAACTGATAGTTATCAAGAGAGGTAAGAAAAATGTCCTACCTTTTCTTGGTATCACTTGTTCAATGCAGCCAGCTACTGTGCCTACTTTCCTCTACTGTATTTCTCAAAGTAAAGCCACTTTAGCTTCCCTACTAATTTTAAATTTAATTTCCTGAGCAAGTGATGTCTTTTCAAGAGTGCAGTGCTGGCCTTTCCCAGGCAATGTTCTTCCAAGGTATTGTGAATCATGGAGTTAAAAAGGGCAGAAGCCCAAAGAAAGTGCTACATTTTGCTGTTCTACTTACAGCTCAAGACAGGGAATTAAAGTAATATTGAACAGTATATAATGCAATATGGGAACACCAGTGCCATTCAACAGCACACACCTTTCATTATTTACACAAACCTTTGATGTGCTTGTGGATAGACCAAGTGAATGGCAAGTCAACAAAGGAGTTATTTTGTACCTCTGAGATGCTCTTGATTACTCTGACGGAAGACTCCAAGGAAGACCTTATTATGGCCTTCGAGTGTCTGAAGGGGGCCTACAAGAAAGCTGGTGAGGGACTTTTTAAGATGTTGGGTAGTGACAGGAGTAGGGGGAATGTATGCAAACTAGAGGAGGCTAGATTTAGATTAGACATTAGGAGGAAGTTCTTCACCATGAGGGTGGTAAGACACTGGAACACGTTGCCTAGAGAGGTGGTGGAAGCCCCATCCCTGAAAGTTTATAAGGCCAGGCTGGATGGGACTCTGGGCAACCTAATCTAGATGATCTTTAAGGTCCCTTCCAACTCTGACACTTCTATGGTTCTATGATGTTTCTTCTAGAGACATTTCATAGAATACTAGGTTGGAAACTGCTACTCAAGGACATGTTGGTCACAGTGAGAAATCCAAGTACATAACAGTTTGAAGAGAGAAGTGGGTCTCCCTACAACCTCTTATTTCATCACAAAAAACACGTACCATGGATGCTCTGCCAGCTCTGCCCTATCATTACTTTTTTTATCTAGAGTCCATGTCAGGCAGGAATGGAGAAACAAATTGCTCCAAATTCATAGAGGAGATACTACTGGCTTCTATTAGAGGAGTAGCTGACTGTCATCACATCCACTGAGGTCTTGATCCCAGACACAGCATGACTGCTAATATCTGCATGTACAAAAAGATTTGATATGTTGGCCCACAGCTAACTCAACTTGTGGACTTCTGGAAAGTACAAATCTCAAAGAGAGATGATTAGGAGCATCTTTTTGCATTTCTATTCAGTTGGGTTTGATTATTGATATATTTTTAAAGAGCACCCGTACAAAGCTGGAGCATGTGATTTTAAATTCACCTGTGACTTTACCTGAAAGTCACTCACTGTTGGGTATCACAACTTGCCTCCTTAATAGCTAAGCCATTAGACTTCATAATGACACAGCAGGGAGTATGGGCTCAGTCTGTGCTGCCCTGAAGAACTATTATTTCAGCTGAAAGCCAACGGCATCCAAAGACACAGAAATATGCTCCACATGTGCCAGAGTTTCTGAATTAGGCACAAAAATTGCCTCACCATTTCCTATTGCAGGAGGGTTGTGGAGTCTCCTACTCTGGAGACATTCAAGGCCCACCTGGACTCGTTCCTTTGTGACCTTACCTAGGTGTACTGCTTTGGCAAGCGGGTTGGACTTGATGATCTTTCTAGGTCCCTTCCAACACCTAACATTCTATGATTCTATTAAATCAGTGCTGGTGGACCACAGAATCACACAATCACAGAACATTAGGAGTTGGAAGGGACCTCGAAAGATCATCTATTTGCAGTCCTAGTGGCTTGAGACCAAGAAATTTTTTTCATCAGTCACAGTTTTATCCCAAGGACTTGTGTACAACCTCGTGGTGACTTGGCATTTGGTTCTCTGGGTGTGGGTCTTTAGAGTACCTGCCTTTTGCTTACACACACCCTTGGTATATCTGGGTGTAGGTCTTCAGAACATCTGCTTTTCTGCCTACACACCCTCACAGGCCTGATAGGCCAGTAAAACCACAGAACAGTTTTGCATACTGCTTTTTCTTTAACATAAACTGGTATTCACACCAATAAATGTTTTAAGACAAAAAATGTCCATCAGACTGGTCTGCCACAACATGACTGCAATCAATACCAAAAATTAAGAGGTATCTATATTCTGATGGTATTTTAAAGAGTATTCTTGTATACCACCTGTCCTGCCTTCCACAGCTTAGCCTGACTCTAATCAGTACTACCCTGTAACACTCTCTCTTCACATGTCCTGTTGGTCAAAGGATGCCAGCACTATTTGTGTTGACCCACCACTCCAGGATTACATGAGGGGGCAAGAGAGGTTATGGTCAGGTAAAGAATCTTGCATCACAAGCAGAATGGGAGTATTCCAGTGTCCCCACTCCTACCTCATTCTGCAACTGCCAGTGAAGACTGAATCCCCCACGAAGAGTCCCAGACTTCTACTGAAAGAGACCCTCCAACCCACCACCACCTGCTCTGAAACCCCACTGAAATCTGCCTAGTGGCAGTGTGACATTTTTTATCATGAAAGAACATGGCATTCAAGCCAGTAATTACAAGAGAAGCCTGGATAACCCACATCTTGTAGCTCCAGTGGATCAATACTCCCAATCTCCCTGCACATCCCTTAGGCCCTCTGTGCAATTCTGTAACATATGTGCTGTGGTTGAGAGATACCTAACCTCTTTCCTAACTCCTTGCAGAGATACATCAAGGATGTACTGGATCCAGACACGCTATCGTCTTTCCCTTTCATTTAGAGCATCATGTGTCACCACTGTTACAGTCAAATTGTTAACAACCATACTAGCTGTAAAACTGACATTTTTGTAAAGGATTTGGAATTCTACTTCAGACACTTTTTTGATTCTCAGACTCTTTCACTTAGTTCCCCCTACTGCATATATAGATACTGATATTTGACTGTGACTCTACAGTGGTTACACAGGCAGCTATTTCTTTCAGTTACTTGACATGAGCTTTCAAGGATGAGCTTTCAGTTTCCTAATTCTGACTTCAATCCTTGCAAAGGTGTCCTTTTGGTCACCAGCTGGCTTTGGAGAAGCCACACCATATAAACCAAATGACAGAAAAGGAGAAGTACCTGTATTTGCAAGAGACAAAATCACAGAATGGTTTAGGCTGGAAGAGACCTCTGGAGACCATCTAATCCACACCCCCCCACACTCAAACTGGGAACAGCTAGAGCAGGTTGCCCAGAGCAGTGTCCATCTGGGTTTTGAGTATCTCCAGAGATGGTGACTGCACAATTTCTCAGAGCAACCTTTCCCATTGTTTGACCACCCTCACAGTAAAAAAGGTTCTTTAAGTGGAATTTCCCATATTAGTTTGTGCCCATTGACTCTTGTCTTTTCGTACACTGGTAAGAAGCCCAGTGAGTTTTTTCTTGACAACACTTAACAAACCCAGATCTCTCAACCTTTCCTCATCTGACAGACACTCCAATCCCTTCAGTGGACACACTCCAATATGCCTACATCTTTCCTGTGCTGGGGTGCCTGGCACCAACGCAACATTCCAGACATTGCCTTACCAGTGCTACCGAGAGGGGAAGGATAACCTTTGACCAGCTGGCAGTAATCCTTCTAAGACAGCCCAGAATGTTATTGGCCTTCTCTGATGCTGGAGCACATTTCTGGCTCATGGGCAGCTTCTTGTCCACCAGGACCCCTGGGGCTTTTCCTGCAAAGCAGCTTTCCAGCCAGTTGGCCCCCAGATTGCGCTTATGTGGGGGGTTTTCCTCACCAGGTGTGGTACTTTGCCTTGTCCTTTGTTTAATTGCATGAGGTTGCTGTTTGCTCGTTTCTCCAGTTTGTTGAGGTCTCTCTGAACAGTACAACCATCTCCCAGTTTTTAACATCTGCAGATTTGCAGAGAGTGCACTCTGTCACATCATCCAGGTCACTAATGAAGTTGCTGCACGGTACTAAGCCCAGTATTGACCCTTGGAATACACCAGTATTCACTGGTGCAGCTGGACTCTGTGTCATTCATAACTTCTGAGACCAGAATTTTACAGTCTATTTAATCTGTATTTCATCAGTTTGTCTATGAGGATGTTACAGGAGACAGTGTCAAAAGCCTTGCTAAAGGCCAAATAAATTACATGTACTGCTCTCCCAAGCTTGTCATTTCATCATAGAAAGCTATCAGGTTGGTCAGTTATTTGCTGTCGATATACCTGTAAGAAGACCTTGTCACCTTTCATTTCACCAACCAAATTCAATTCCAGCTGGGCTTTGGCTTTCCTAACCCCATTTCTGTACACTTTATAGTGTCTCTATATCCCTCCCAGGTCGACTGTCCCTGCTTCCACCTCTTTATACATCCTTTCCATGTCTGCATTTGCTCAGGAGCAACTTGTTCATCTGTGCTGGTCTCCTGCCACCTTTGCTTGATTCCCTGCATGTGTGGGTGGACCACTGTTGGTGATCTCTGAAAATCAGTCAGCACTCCTGGGCCCTCCTTCTTTCTAGGATCATATGCTAAGGTAATCTTTCAAGCAAATCCCCTGAACAGGTCAAAATCTGCTCTTTTGAAGTCCAGGGCTATGATCCTAGTATTTGCCTTGTTGCCTTCTCACAGAAAGCTGAGGTCCACCATCTTATGGTCAACTTCATATAGTATCTGTAATCTGGAAAGAAAAAGCACCTCAGAAATGTTATTTTTTTTTCTGTTGGATATTGCTATGTTTGTGTAATGCTAAAGAACTTAAAGAACAGTAGCAAAACTACATCCCAATCTTATATGTAGCAGTTGCAAAACTCACTAAGGATTGAAGTAAGTTCTGTGGTGGCTAAAGTGGTCTGAAAGTAGCAACTATTTTAGAGGACAATGCAAATAGAAGTTAATCAACTGCTTCATGCTCTACATAATAATTGTCCAGGTTCTGGCTCAAGCTAGACAATATATGTTTGGAATAGAGCTGTTCTAGCTTGCTCACATTTGTCTCTTCCTTTTAGTTCAAGGAGTCCACAGGAGATGTCACAGTCAAAGCAGAAAAACAGGATCCTCTGGTAAAACTTCTTGGGTTGATCTCCCAGGTGGAAAGGAATCATCTCCACCATGAAGTACTGTGTCCTTTTTGCTCCTCTGACCTCTGCCCCTTACCAAGCTCTCTTCTACTGAAACTGAGGTCTTTGTCCCTGGGTTTATATCTTGCAAAGCTGTGCTTTGCTTATCAAGATTCCCCAGGTGCCAATAAGCAGAATAAAGTATTTAATTCTTGCAGTGGCAGTATCATTTAGGATCATAGGATTGCCAGAGTTGGAAGGGACCTCAAAGATCATCCAGTTCCAACCCCCCTGCCTAGCAGGGACATCATCCACTAGATCAGGTTACCCAGGGCCCCATCAAGCCTTCTCTTAAAAGCTTCCAGGGATGTTGTGTGATCTGCCCAGCAGTTAACATAAGGAATTGGCTGTGAATACTATTCTATGTACTTACTTTACAAAAATCTTCCTGTGTTAAAATCTCACTTCTTCAATGTCTTGCTGACTGCTCCGTGCTCTCACACACAAACATACACAGGTTTTAATTGCTTGTAAATACAAAACATACTGAAATAGGAAAGTGGAGGTAGCATTTTGGTGGCCATGAAGGTCTTCAAATATTACATTCTGTTACAATCTACTTAGTTCAAATTTCTTATTAAGAAGCCTAGTATATAACAACATCCTTGAGAACCAGCAGGAGAGGAACAGGAGAGAGATTTGATTTTACTTGACCTACTAAAAGTGTATTTACTTTGTGATCAACCAAAGGTCAGGAATATTTTGTTATTGCAAGAAATTACATCAATTGCAAGCTGCCCAGCCTTTCCCTGCAAAAGGAACATGCACACAAGCTACCTGCAGCCTCCAGTCTTTGTTCCTTGTTTTCTTGTGGGTTTTTCCTATAGCAAAAAAATGTTGCCCTTAGAGAGGCTCAGCACAATTAACTAAACACTGTTGAACAGAATATGGCATGCAACAGCATATTGAAGAAAGAGCTTAAGAAAGCAAATTGCACAGTTAACTATCTGTATCCAGATGCAGGAAAAAAGGTCTTATACTTTCACACAAAACCTAAACTTAGATTACTGATTGCCAGGATGAGTCAGATCCACACATGAGCATTTCTTTACACTTTTCCCTGGACATCAATTATTGACCAGTATTAGAAAAAAGATAGTGTTCTAAATAGAACACCATTAGAGTAGAATATGAATAGAATAGAATATGAATAATAAAATAATAAATAATAGAATAGAATATGAATCACAAGTTAGGACTTTAATACCCTTTTTGGAGGAAGGAATGGTCTGCACTCTTAGGAGAAAAAGTTCATTTGTGGAAAAAGTAGGAAGTTGTCATACTTGGTCCAGGTCTGCTCAGAGTTTTGGGGACTGACCTGTTGGAGAGCAGTGAAGGGGAAAGGAATCTGGGGGTCCTGGCAGATGGAAGGATGACCATGAGCCAGCAGTGTGCTCTTGTGCCCAGGAGGGCCAATGGGATTGTAGGGTGTATTAGAAGAGCTCTGGTTAATAGATCAAGAGAGGTTCCTCCCCCCCTTTACTCTGGAAAAGACAGAACTCATCTAGCCCAGTAGTGTATCTATGATAGTGTGTGGGGAGAGAGGGGTGGGAGGATTCAGTGATCTTTTTCCACAGTAATCTTTCAGCAATTTAGGAATTACAAGTGGTCACAATGGTGCTAATTAGTCTCTGATTTTTTTTTCTTGTTCTGCTGAGTTGTCTAGTCGGTTTTTGAACCCGTATAGATTTCTTACAGTTGCAGTTATGTTGAGGAAAGAGTTCCACAGGTGATACAATACCTCTTGTAGGAAAAATAGTCTACTTTTATAAGTTGTGAATTAGATTTTTGACACTGTCTCCCACAGCATCCTTGCAGCTAAACTGAGGAAGTGTGGTCTGGCTGATTGGGTAGTGAGGTAGATTGTGAAGTGGTTGAAGGACAGAAGTCAGAGAGTTGTGGTCAGTGGGATGGAGTCTAGTTGGAGGCCTGTGTCTAGTGGAGTCCCTCAGGGGTCGGTACTGGGACCAGTGCTTTTCACTCTATTCATTGACAACCTGGATGAGGGCACAGAGTGTGCTCTCAGCAAGTTTGCTGCTGACACTAAACTGTGTGGAGTGGCTGACACACCAGAGGGTTGTGCTGCCATTCAGCATGACTTAGACAGGCTGGAGAGTTGGGCAGGGAGAAATTGAATGAAATTCAACAAGGGCAAGTGTCGAGTCTTGCACCTGGGAAAGACCAACCCCATGTATGAGTATAGGTTGGGGACTGAGCTGTTGGAGAGCAGTGAAGGGGAAAGGGAGATGGGGATCCTGGTGGATGGAAGGATGACCATGAGCCAGCAGTGTGATCTTGTGGCCAGGAGGGCTAATGGGATTCTGGGGTGGATTAGAAGGGGTGTGGTTAGGAGGTCAAGAGAGGTTCTTCTTCCTCTTTACTCTACCCTGGGGAGGCTCCATCTGGACCATTGTGTCCAGTTCTGGGCCCCTCAGTTGAAGAAGGATAGGGAACTGCTTGAAAGAGTCCAGCACAGAGCCATCAAGATGATGAAGGGGCTGGAACATCTTCCTTTTGAGGAAAGGCTGAGGGAGCTGAGTCTCTTTAGCTTGGAGGAAAGGAGACTAAGGGCTGACGTCATTTACGCTTCTAAAGACGTGAAAGGTGAGTGTCAGGGGGATGGGGTCAGGCTCTTCTCAGTGAAGCCCACTGACAGGACAAGAGGCAATGGCTGTAAGATGAAGCATAGGAGATTCCGTGTGAATACACTTAGGAATTTTTTCCCAGTGAGGGTGCCAGAGGACTGGCCCAGACTGCCCAGAGAGGTTGTGCGAGTCTCCTCCTCTGGAGGTATTCAAAACCTGGCTGGATGTGCTTCTGTGTGACCTGGTCTAGGGAATCCTGCTGTGGCAGTGGGGTTGGACTAGATGATCTTTCGAGGTCTCTTCCAACTCCTAATATTCTGTGATTCTATGACTTGCAATTCTGCAAATACTGAGAGATCTTGCGTCTTATAATGAAAGTTGATATCAGGTGAGTTTTGGTGGTTTGATGCAGTACCTATACCTGTAGTTGCAGTCACTAAGGTTCTTCTTGCTGCTTTGGGTTATGTTTTTCTCTGCCCCTGACCAAAATAATAGAATTTTTTTAATGGCTGTACAAATGGCCACAACTCCATTTTATATTAAAGACATCCCAGCAAGAACTTCCCCAGAAGTATAACACTCCATCATGATTGTTATATTCCCTTCCAGATTTTACTTTGCAGATTTTGCCCAACTGAACTAGGAGTTCATGCCTGAATATTCAATTGCAAAACATTTCTGGTCCAAGAAAATATTTAGGCAAATGACATAGAAAACTGAGACTGTTCTTTGTAACTCACTCCAAGTAAATACGTGATTCAGCAAAACATAAACAGATGTTTTGCTACCACGTATTAAAATCAGATGCAATGGAGTACCATTAAAGAAAGGATACAATATAAGGCAAATAAGTGCTTATCAGGGAATTTTGCAGGCAAAGAATAATACATTAATGTCATTACACTTAGTTACTCTTTTTCAAGCCTCATGTTATTAGCTGCTCGAGAGGTGCAGTTTTCCGAAGCAAAATTTACTTCTTACTAATCATTATAGCTTTAAATTGAAAATTACTTTGTTGTTGTTCTTAAAAAATAACAGTAATATTGGCTGTAAGGTGTTCCTATAAGTATACTAAATGATTTTAAAACACCATAAAAATCCTCCTCTTCTCCTGATAGCACTAGGCTAACTGGTCCGAATACTTGTATATGTGATGTCTGCGGTTTTCTGCCTCTGTGCAACCAACAAGAACTCCAGCGACATGATTTCTGGCTGCTGCTCCTGTTCTCATGGAAACAGGTGTCAGAAGTAGGTACTTTAAACTGATCAGTTTCTTTTAAAAAAAAAAGTCCTTTGTGAAACCATGATTAGCTATAAGCATGAGTGTCCCCCCTCTTTTCTTTAAATATGATCTTTGGTAGATGTTTTCCCTACCATCAATTATTTGTTATTCTTTTGGTGCAATCATTGGAGTTAATGTTTGTGGTGCTTGGTACTATCTCCAGATTACAATATACCAGTTCTGATCACACCTATTTTGTAACTGATGTATTATGAATCTGCTAGCCCTGCTGCAATTGTTTTGAAGTTTTAATCTATTTTAGCACATTACTGAACCCAAAATCCAAGCAGTCATTCCCATTTATTTCCTGGCTGCTTTTCTGGGTAAACTTGACCAGTGTAAAACCATAACAGAGTGGCTTTCATCATTTACTGAGTATCTGAAAGCCATTACTATTTTGGTATTAGGTCTGGCTGAGTTACATCAGCCTTAGCCAGTCTAGCAACATCTTTCAGGAAACACTCCTCAGTGGAAAGGTGAGCCACTGCATATGACCCATGTTCTTTTTGGCCTGAAAAGCAATATTGATGCCTCAGCTTACAAAAGCTGTCCGTTTCAAAAACAAATCTGCTACTGTGTGGGATCTCTTAAAATAAACTGATCTAACAGAGGACCTAACCAGCCAGAATGAAAACCAATGAGATTCTGACATAAGCAATGATATACAATTTTTGTCTGAGAGACTGGGGGTTTGAAACTGTCCATGTGATCTTAATGTAGCTGTGTACCTGTCAAGAGTATAATTAGATTGCAGAAGAACCAAAATGTTAAGGTGGAATGAAGCACCTGACTGTCTTAAGTAGGCAGGTGCAATACATGTAACAGGAACTAGGAATCATGGCTTAGTGTCAGAAACAAGAGATGTGCTACTGGAAATGCAGGAGATCTAAAACAGGGAGGACACAATCAACTTTAATCAAAAGAAAAATTATTATTTTCCAGAACCAACCAGTTTTTCATGCAAACACCAGTATCTCCCTACCTGCTATCACAATACCTCTCTGATCATACAGTTCCACCTGACAAAAGGTGAGGACCCACAGGAAAAAGGCAGAGATCTAGCTGTGATGAAGACAGTACTAACAAAACAAGAATTCATCACAACTTGTTGATTACAGGCTCTAGACTTATCTTTCACAGACAAAATTCTTTGGTGATACCAAAGATGGTGTTACCTTTACTCTGAACAGCATATTCCTAAACAACCTGGACAGTCAGAGGAGAGAAGTAGTACTAAGCTAACTGGAGTACCATCCTAAAAAAGATAATAGAAATTGTGTAAGTTTGCAGGCAAAATTCAAACTGTGTTGCTCACCAGTTTTGGACAGAAAATACAGACAGAACAAGGTAAGTAGGTTTTTTTGTTTGTTGGTTTGGGTTGGGTTTTTTTGCTTGTTTTGTTGTTGCTATGTTATTTTGTTGTATTTTCCTAAAGAATGAGTCAGTTCATCATGCAAACACAGAGTAATCAAGCTACCAATAAATGATCTCTCAAACTAAGGTAAGCCAGTTAATATATTGCATGGACAAATTTCTCCAGACACTGGAGGAGAGGTGCAATTAAAATAAACTGTCTTCTGTAAAAGAACTAATTGCTCATCTTTCAAAAAAGCATACAAGTTTGCTACTTATGAATTGTGCTGTTAAAACAGGTTAAAAACAAATGGGAAGTGTTAAGTAAGTTATCTTTTGGGTGTAAATGAGGAAACAGTTCCTGCCTTTCATGCTGCAGCCAGGGAAAGGCTGCAGTGTAGATTGTAGTACTTCAAACCCCCTTGTTATTCCACAAAAGATCAGCCATGATTAACAGTCAGAATTTTCACTGTTGTTACTGGAACTAAACTTACAGAAGTCCCAAATGATTTTTCCCCCTACTTCACCATGTCTCTGAAGAATCTATAACCCACAATGCAGCAAAACAAGATTTATTTTATATATCTCAGGATGAAGGCAGTATATATTCACCTGCAGAGCTCACTATTCATGCCGTGAAGTACTGGTGGTTGTTCTGCAGTGGCTGCAAACTCCCACAGCTTCCCCTGAGGGAAGGGGAAGCTGCTGTTAGTGCACTGAGGTTTAGTCACCCTGCTCAGACCCATTTGGGACTTCAGTGCCTGCCCAAGCTATAATAGACAAACCTGGCTGGGGCTCAGAGCTGTTTGTGTGTGGATGGATCTCGTGGATGTACATTATAGCTTGTCTCCAGCCTCTCTTTGTCCCTGTCTCCTCGATGGACTTTGGACCCATGCAGTAGCTCTGTCTACGGCCCAGTCTCCATTTGCTCCTGACTCCCTGTTTGGACCATGGATCTGGTTCATCACTTGCTTGGTCTGAGACTGCTGATGGACCTTGTCACCACCATCCAGCTCTGCACACCATGCTCAGACGGGACACAGTCATCTGTTAGTGAGGGCATTGCCCAGGCTGGAGTCAACCCTCGGCACCTGGCTCAGCTTCCCTTAGGGAGCAACCAGCCTTTGCTGCTCCCTGATAATTAAAAAACAAGCAAAAAAAAACCTTAACTTTGCTTCTACCTTTATCATGCCCTTATGCCCTTGCCTTTTGCTTATGAAAACAGAAAATAATTAATAAAGTTACAGTAATTCTTTTTCTTTTGTTAATAATAACACAGGCAATACATAGATCATCTCACAACAGAGGATCTTGACTTCAGATAAAGTATGTGCCCTGTTTTTTCAGCTAGGCACAAACCAAGTAGTCGTAGGGAATTAACTAATTTGTAGTCAGCAGAACTGTGGCTGAAATCCCAAAGATGACAAAGGCAGAAAGAAAGCTTTTGTCTTCAAACCAGTCAAGGAGGAGCTCAGTAGTATGCAGGCACGTGAGATTATATCACTAGCTGTATGAGCTGTAGCTGCCTGCACGAAAGGAGCTCTTTTTTAACAAATTATATAAATACAATGAGCTTTGACATAATAAATCCATAAGAGCAGCCCAACGCTACAAGTAGCCTTACACCATCCTTTCCTGTTCGGGGTCTGTGAAAGAGGTAGGCATGTTCCCCTTCTCTGTTACAAGAGCTCCCCTTAGCGTCCAATGTGTGAAGAACAGCTTTAGCTGCACTAATTTGTGGTCTACGTTGGGTCCAGCCTTCCCGATTCCCGCCATATGGTCACTAAACTCTGTAACGAGTGAAGTATATTTAGTACATGCTGAAGTGAAAACGCAGTACCGAAATACTTAGACGGTAATGTGTGCAACCTATTCCAGTTTTACAGATCTGCGAGGAGTTCTGAAGAGAAAACCAAAGGCTAATCCCTCAGCAAGAAAAAATGCTCCACTAGCTGTTCTTAGTCTGCAGATCTCAGACTAGGCAATAGGAAACTTATTTAATATTTTAGATTTTACCAGATTTATTCCAGGAATCGTTTTTGTACTAGGACAAATACAGAATTAGATCCATGAAGTTATTTTTTAAGCTAATGAAAATTGTTAATATTAATGAAACAGGCAGGTCGTGGGTCAGTGCTTAGTCAATAGGCTGTTGAACTCTGCCTAATATGTTTCCCAATCTTTTGAATAGTACAGAAGACTCTCTAACAAAGCTGTAAGATATCTAGACTCTTCCAAGAGAGACCTCTGACTATATTACTACTTGTAGGACACAGCACTGCCAAAAAGTTGCCTGAAAAGCCAACAGTTTATGTGGAAGAGACTGAGACAGGAGAACTCACATTGCTGTCTATAAATATCCAACTCCTTCCAACTAGAATTGGGAGCATGGAAAGGCCTTGGGCAAAATTCTCACTGGCCTAGCCAGCTTTGCTCCTGAAGCCCAGGGGAGCATGTGCTTCAGTGGGACCATTGCCACTGTCTGAATGGGTTCAGCATGTGCTGTTACTGCTGTTCATCATGTCAGGGTGAGGGAAAAGGTTCAGTTCATGTCCACCACCCCCTCAGAACCAGAAGAGACAGTACTGCTTTTTAGCAAGAGAGTCCTTCAGGATTATTTAAATACAGCTGTTGGAGTTTTGTGGAAAAGCACTGAGAAAATGTGCTTGTGACATTCATTACATGCAGCTTAAAATGTCCTTCTGCTCTGTGAAGATTTTCAGCTTGTGCTTACCTCAGCCATTACCAGACGCAGCATCTGCCATACCTGGAGCAGGGTTAGGGCCTTTTTCAGGAAGTCTAAAACCACATCTAAGTGATTGGTTTTGGCTGACCCCTTGGCTTTCAGAGCCCATAGGGAACAGCATGCCTATGGCCATAGCTGAGACATAAGCCAATGTAGACCTCACAGAGTAATATTAAAGAAGTTCTTTGTGAAATTCGTATTTGCAAGCACTGAGGAAAGAAGCACTGATTTCTACTGTTGCTGAGGGAGGAGCATTTACTTTGGACTTCTGCTCTAGCCAAAATATTCCCCACTACTAAAGAAATGTTGACTAATTCTTCTTCAGAGCTAACTAACAAGAAGAACAGAAATTCTATACATGCCCAGAACACTTTTTAAAGGTTAATTTAAAAAAAACCAAACCCCCAAAAAACAAAACACTGAGCAACTTCCTACAATTCTTTATTTGCCTTGGTTGGCTGTTTGTTTACTCTTACTACTTGTTTGCTTTTTTGCTGCAGGGTCAAGCACCTACACTGTGACGTTTGTATCACTGTACCCTGGATATTGCATCACCTGTGATAACAGAAGTCACTGACATAGTCATAGAACAAATGGCAAGATTCTGATTGATGCACAGGCCAGCATAATGAAGTGGTTCAAGGAGGCAATAGCTGGGACAAGAGAGGAAAAGCAACAATCAAGAGTGAGATGTGAGGGTGGCTGAATACTGGAATAGGTTGCCCAGGGAGGTTATGGACTCTGCATCCTTAGAGATCTTCAAAACCCAGCTGGATACAGTTCTGGGCAAACTGATCTAGCTGTTTCTGCTTGAGTAGAGCAGTTTGATCAGATGTTCTCAAGAGGTCCCTTCCAGCCTCAGCTATCTCTCCAGAGAGAACAACTGCACCCAGAGGCCAGGGCTGAGAAGGTGGCAATAGCAAAGCCTGCTAAAATAAGGTGAGGAGCCACTGTTATAAAGTTGAAAGTCCATTGGAAGTATCAGGGAGCCAAGGACACTTAGCCTCATTTCCTAATTTGTCCAACATGAAGGCACTTCCCTTCAGACTTTACCAGTTGCGTAGCTATAGGGAGCACTATAGAAACAGGATACTGGTTCATGATCATACGTTTGTCCTTCCACCATGGAGTATTCTGACTGATTAATGAAGGGACATCTAGTAAGTAGCTGGGAGATCTGTTCCCATGGAAACCTGGAATGTAGTCCAGTTAACAAGGCTTCAAACACCCTAAATTTTACATCAAAGAAAGCTGAATGCCAAAGGTGGCAGTCATTAGAGCAAACTGTCCTCACAACTTCCATTAACCCAGAGTATATTCACCAATAAGTCAACAGAAGAGCATGTCCTCCTCATTAGTGTCACCTTTTGCAAGAGCTAACAGTATGCAGAAACTGAGGAAAAATACCTTTTTTTCCCTTGGTTCTATTTTAAAGTGTCACTGCAGAGAGTGCTTTCCTTAAATACCTCCCATCTTGTATGAATTTTCTTCTTTCTTGCTTTATCACAGCTTCCTTGGCTCCAAAGATGCAACAAAACTTGTGTGGCATTAAGAATCAGCTTCAAAGCAGATTCTGAAGGCTATAGTGAGCAAATTGAGACCTTTGCCTAATTAACAGCGATTTTAATGTTAAAGTTGACACCCCTCAGTACATTGATGATGATGTTACTCAACTCTCCACCCAAATCATGCTAAATGTCACCTAAAAGGTAGGAACAGTTAGAATTAGGATACAAGAAACCATGCGAGGAGTATTTCCTTGGTTGGTGGGACAGTGGAACAGGTTGCCCAGAGAGGCTGTGGAAGCCTCATCCCTGGAAGCTTTTAAGACAAGGCTTGATGGGGCCCTGGGCAAGCTGATCTAGTGGATGGTCTCCCTGCCAGGCACGGAGGTTGGAGCTAGATGATCTTTGAAGTCCCTTCCAACTCTGACAATTCTATGATTCCATGAACAGACTGAAGACCTGTCGAGGGTCAAGGCTGGGCTGACCACCAACCCAATGACAGATGTTCCCTGCTATCCCCTCTTTCCCGCTCCACAGAAAGGGAAAGGGGATAAGAGAGAGACAGAGAGAGTGTGGATTGGAAAATAAAACTAAATCTACTTTAATAATAATGATAAATGAAATATATACAAATATGTGCAAAACCCAATACCGAACCCAAACCCCCCTTGATGGGTTCTGATGGTACTGATACTGCGGCAGTAGGCCTCAGCAGCAGATGAGTCAGGCTCAGGGGCTGGATCCTGGGACTGGATGCAGGAACTTAGGGATCACTGAAGCACAGGAGAAAAGGAGCCCAAAAGAAGAATAATCTCGCAAGGGAGAACAACCATCAGAATAATCATCTAGCAAGGGGGAACTGACCCCCAGTTTATATATTGAATATGATGTATATGGCATGGAATACTTTAGTTGGTCAGTTTAGGGTCACCTGTCCTGTCTGCTCCTCCCTGGAGGTGCAGCCTTTACCCTGCACCGCCCAACATGAGACAAAATATTTAGCAGTGACCTTGCTCTGCATACCAATCCCTGGTAGTAAATCTAAACATTAGGCCCTTTCACTGCTAGAATCACAGAATCATTACAGTTGGAAAGGACCCCCAAGATCATCTAGTNCCTTCTCTGCACCCTCTCCAATAACTCAATGTCCTTCCTACACTGCGGTGCCCAAAACTGCACACAGTACTCAAGGTGTGGCCTCACCAGTGCCGAGTACAGTGGCAAGATCACCTCCCTTCTCCTGCTGGTCACACTATTCCTGATACAAGCCAGGATGCCATTGGCCTTCTTAGCCACCTGGGCACACTGCTGGCTCATGTTCAGCCGGCTGTCAATCAGCACCACCAGGTTCTTCTCTGCTGGGCAGCTCTCTAGACACTCTTTCCTGAGCCTGTAGCGCTGCTGGGGGTTGTTAACGACCAAAATGCAGGACTCTACATTTACCCTTATTAAAACTTATTAGAAGCTGGCAGTGTCTATGAAAACATGCTGTGAGTTTCAGAAAGTGCAGTTTTTCATAGGAGTTTTAACTAAAAAGTAAAATCACTGAACAGAATTAGTTCTGTTCTAACGCAAACCAGGACAAAACCTTAGGATTTAGCTGTCACAGAGGATGATCAATGGGTCACTCCTTCTCCTCCAATCACCAGGAAGGGATGCTTTCTTGGTAAGAACTACACATTCAAGATATGGCCTAACACCTTTGCCAACATTTCTTTTTATTGTATTTTAGTGTTGTTTTAAAGCTTGTTACTTTCCCAACTTTGTCAGACACTTCCCCAGGAGTATAATTATTAGCTTGAGCTCAAATTCCTTGCAGTTATTCAACTTATCACTGGCAATTCCAAATCTGCCATCTGTCACAATAAAAGTGATCATTAATTTTAATTTCTCCAGACTGATTCAGAGAAAGTCCATATCGGGCACTGTTAGGCAGTTTTGTCTCATGAGTTTCAGTAAAGGCCTGAAACACTGGGATGGGCTGACTGCTGGGTCAGGGTGTCACCTGTTAATGTGACAGTAAAGTTGGCATCACGGACAGGATTGCTAATGGGTAAGTTGCTGCAAGAGTACAGATGTGCACCATCCACAGAGGGAAGAGAATGGGCCCATGAATTTTGAAAACATGAGGAAAAAGCGGTAGCACAGATAATACAATGTAAGAGTGAACAGAAGATGAAAAGGGAGAAAGGGAAAAGGATTGTGTATGCAATATTAGGAGCCTGCTTATTGTGCGCACAGAAAGCAACCAGAGAGTCACCAGCCCTTGTTGCAGGTGTAGAATATATTACTCTGAAATCTGAAAATAAGGTATTAAAAACATCCTTTACCTCCCTGCCAGAAAAACCTGGGATGAAAGTACCCTTCACTTGTATTACAGAAAACTCATTCACTGTAGTTAAAACTGTTCTTGGAAGTGATTTGATTAATCTCTCTGCCTTTGCTGGAGTGGACGTGGAGCACTGCAAGTCCCTGTTCTTCTGGTTCACGCATTGGACTCAGGAACCCTGAGGAGAAGGCCAAAGAGTAAGTATCTTCTTGAGCAACAGAGCTACTTTTGCAATGACTGTCCAACAGCTGGCTGCATCACCAACTTCTCATTTCCATGACAAGTCTAAAACGGATGGGGCACAAGAAACAGCTAAACAGATTAGGGGATAACTGCACTCAGGAAACACTTTACAATGGAACAAATCTTAGCTCATGTTATCTACTATTACACTAACATAGCTTACCTGTAACAGCTATTTCATAGCAAGTAGACTGAGGTCAATTTCAAGCCTTACATGAAAGTTCAGTCATCTTCTGATCAAAGGGAGAGTTGACCAATAGCATATATTTAAATGTGCCATTGCTCTCCCACTACCAAGTGGCGTTCTCCACCACGGTAGATAAGGTACATTCTAGAGTGACATCATTCATTTAACCAATCCTGCTTTTTTCAGTAGGGCATCTCTGAGTGGGAAAGGTTCCTTGTAAGCACTTGAAGAATTAAAGTCTAATACTGTTTTTCTGGTGTGCTCCTGCAAACAGGTTTTCTCAAAATCTCTTTTCCAACCAAGGTTTATGAAGCAAATCTAATGCTTCTGTACCTCCTCCTTTACTGAAAACAATGTCCTATCCTAACTGCCCCACTTAACAAGTGAAGCAAAGCCTAATGTTGTTGTTTGGTTTGATCATCTGGGGACAGTTTCTCATAATAAATCATTGCTTCTGGGTCCCTGTGCAGCTCTTAGCTCATCAGTAATATTGAAAGTCTTTCTGGCATGCATTTTGCAGCCTTCATGGCTTTTTTAAAGAGCAACCTCCATGACCTCCATGACATGTTGGGTAAGAGGGGGTGGATGAAAAGGTAAACAATCAAACTGTGGCAGCTGCCAAATCAAACCCTGGGGTGCCTGGCAGGGAGGAGGTGAATAAGGCAAAACAGCTGTTCTGGGGCAACACTCAGATCAGAAAGGTCTCTCTTACTCAGCATGTTTTTATCCTCCTTCATCCTAACAGCCATTAGAAAATAAGTCTGCTTTGGTACAAAACAGTCTATGTTCAGAGCTGTCTGTTCTTATGGCATTAGGTTTTTCCCTCATTCTTTGGCATTAATATGGGCAAAAGAATTGCACTGAAAGCATAAAATGCTGTCAACTTTGTAAACATTTTCAAAGTGTTTGCTTCCCTTGCCAGCATGTTTCTCTGAGATTTCCTACATTTGAATAGTAGCTTTAACTCTTTACTGCATTTCAGGGATGGATTTGTCTCTATTATGAACTGAGCAGAAGGGTCTATTCAGCCATTTCTCATCACAATCCCTTTTCTTTTTCTTTCCCACCTCATTTCCAGTATCTCAACCCCAGGCTGACAATTAAGATTAAATGTTAAAGAACACATTACATAAAGGCATGACATACAGTTTCTGAGCAATGATTGCAGCTTTGGTACTTGACTGATACATGAGACAAGTTAGAAATACAAAAGAGCTTTCTGCTGTGATAAAAGGAGGTTAGCTAGTCTGATTTTCTGGCATAAGCATTTCAAATGTTGAGTCTGTCTCTTCCCAAAAATGAGAATCTTGCTCAAAAATAATGCAATGATAGAAGTTGTTCTATTTTTATTTCCTATCCTATCTTTTTTAGACTCTACAATAAATTAAAGTCAAAGGGGTTTGTTTGTTTTTTTTTTTAATTTTCAAATTTTTATTTATTACCTTTTTCCAGGAGGTGGGGCATTAAGAAAAGCAGCTAGTTATGTTAATGCTTACACACACACACATGTAAATCATGCAAGTTAGCATCTCTGGGTAGGAATGTACAGCTCCTGATGGCAGTAGCTGCTTCTGCTGACTCTGCAAATAAGGTAATCTGAATATTTTAAATAAGGTGGGTTTCCTTCTTTTTTTTTGTTTCTTTTCTTGCCTGATATTTTTACACTGCCATCCTGTGTGTCAGATCTTTTTTGGCAAAAGCTGGTTTTGTGAGCCTAGGCTGTCCTTAACTGAAAAAGCCTGCCTTTTGCATTTTTCTTCAAACACAGGGTTTTGTTTTCTCCCCCAAGAGTTCATTCAGGCCTCAGATAAAGGCAACAGAAGAAACAAATAAGGCACAGAATTTTAAGCAGCCTAGAAAAATCCCTTCTCTCAGTTAATTGTGTAATCTCAGTTTTGATAGCATAATACTGCAGGTGCTTGTTGGAGCACTCCAGGAAGTACAGGGAATATGTAACAAAAGAAGCAAAAAATAAGTTCTTTCTAGCTTTTTCTATTTTACATACAAAAGCCCTAAAATGCAAAGTTTTCTGTATTTCCAAGTCACTTCTAAAGAGAAATTTCTGACCTTTAATCCTACAGTTACAACATGTTAACTTGAGGCAGTTTAATCACTCCAGTTCTCCTCTCAGTAGAAAAGCAAGCAGGAAAAAAAGCAGAAAAGATGTCACTTGCTAAGCTACAAAAGGAAATACAAAGAAGAAAAGCCTTATCCTGAGGAAATTTTTTAACTATCTATGGTTTACTTTCCTCTCCTAGAATACCACAGAAGCAACTAAAAAGCTTCTGAGTTTCTGAAACAGGAGGGACCATGTATTTCCATCCCCATAGTTTCATGCCCTAGGTGGAAGATGCAAGGCTTGCACTTCTCCCATCTCAAAATCTGACACTTCCCCAAATCCCTTTGGGAAATGACTGCATTATGGAGTAGCAGGATTGAATGCTTTCTCAGGAACCTCTTTGAAACAGACACTTTATTTTTCCAAACGTATGTATTATATGCAAAGCAAAAAATCTACATGAAAGCATTTCACATAGGTCTTTAAGTTCTTAGCAGGAGCACTGCTGTTTCAGCATCCAATCCCCACTCTCCATAAGTAGTTAATTTGCAGTCAGGTTATCCTGTTTCTTTGCTGTATTGCCACCACCTGTGGCAGATGTGGCCAGGTCCCAAAACAGTATGAGTACTGCTTTACTGAAGGCACAAGAATGCACTACTACTCCCCAACATCAACCTAACACTTTGGGCCCACTCCATCATCAATCCCAATTTGCCTTTTCCCAGTCCTTGACCTTTTTATCAGTTTGTTGAATCATGGACCTGTTCTCTAACCACATGCTAAGATACTAGCAGGGAATGCTGATGAGTTCCTTAATTTCTCTGTGTTGTGGCTTTATCTTGCCTGAGCAAGTCTGCTTCAGAGACATTTAACTGCTTTTCTATCTCCAGCTGGAACCTTATTTGCCATGTGTGAGAAAACTACTGAAAGGTAACTCTATAAAGCAAGGTCCTAAAATGTCTGCACTGACCTGCAGAGTAAGGAAATGCCTGGGTTATGTAAGTAATAGTATACATGGAGGACAGCAGCGTGCCCAGGTGGCCAAGAAAGCCAACAGCATCATGGCATGTATCAGAAATAGTGTGGCCAGCAGGACCAAGGATTGTGCCCTTGCACTCAGGCACTGGTGAGACCACACCTTGAATGCTGTGTTCAGTTCTGCACCCCTCACTACAAGAAGGACATTGAGGTGCTGGAGCATGTCCAAAGATGGGCAACAAAGCTGGTGAAGTGTCTAGAGCTCAAGACTTCTGACAAGCAGCTGAGGGAACTGGAGTTGTTTAGTCTGGAGAAAAGAAGGCTGAGGGTAGACCTTCTGACTCTCCACAACTACCTGAAAGAAGGTTGTAGTAAAGGTGGGAGTCAGTCTCTTCTCACAAGTTAAGAAGTGTTAGAACAAGAGGAAACAGCCTGAAGTTGTACCAGGGCAGGTCTAGATTGGATATTAGGAAAAAATTCTTCACAGAAATGGTTCTCAAGCACAGGAACAGGCTGCCCAGAGGATTGGTAGAGCCACCATCCCTGAAGTGATTTAGAAGATGTGTAGCTGTGGAGCTGAGGGACATGGTTTAAAGGTGAACTTGGCTGTGCTGGGTTAATGGTTTGACCTGATGATCTTAAAGGTCTCTTCCAAATAAAGGAATCTACAGTTTCATCAGTTCTAAAGGGATTATCTACTTAAGCATGTCCCTTGGAGGTACCTGTTACAAACCAGTTGCTCATTCTTTGACAAGTCCTGAGAACTTCAGGCCACAGTCCTGCTCTCTTTTTCAATGCCCTATTCCTACACCAACCTGCCAGTGATTTGGTAATTTGACGTTAGACAAATTGTTGAAATCCTGAAGAATTACTCTTAACATATCCACTGAGCAGTACCACAGTAGTACCCTATTACATGAAACAATTAACTTATTCTTACACCGTTTGGTGATTTTCTTAACCATACAGCCAGGAACTAGTTGGCTGTGCAGAGCCCAGTACCAGGAGCCTAGCGCTGCCAGCCCTGGGCACCCACCCCCACGCACTCCTCAACCCCTGGCTCATCTTCCACCCTCCCCTCCCAGCGCCTGCAGCCGACGCTATCGCCCCAGCCCCTTCTGCGTACAGGAGGGTTTCGGCAGCCATTTCTCTTCGTCGCTTCGGTTCGGTTCGGTCCGGTCCGGTCCGGTCCGGTCCCCTCCCTTCTCTTCCCTCCCTCCTCCTTTTCTCCTCTTTCTCCCCTTCTCCTCCCTCTCTCCTTCTCTCCTTCTCCTCCCTCTCTCCTTCTCCCAGCAACAGACGACCTCTGCACGCCTCACGGCGGCCGGAGGATCTAAACAGGGATACACACCACCACTGCCACCATAGCGGGAATCCCGTGACTACTCTTCTCTGCCCCTCTCCTCCCTCCTCCTGGGCGGGGCGGAGGCAGTGCTTGCGCGGTGGGGTCAGCGTCCGCCGAAAGTTTTGGGGCCACGTGCGGCGCGGAGTCGGGGAGTGGTGAGGGTAGTCGGTTCGGCAGACGGTTTGGGAGTTTCGTTCCGTTCGGCTGTTGCCTTCCTGTCCTTGCCATGGCTCCCGCCGAGATCCTCAGCGGCAAGATAGTCTCCGCGTACGTACCCTGGGGCCTGCCGCCCGCCCTTCCCGCCATTCGCCCAGCGCTGCGCGGGGCGGGAGGTTTCCTTGGGCGGAAGGTCTGTGGGGACCGCGGGGATTTTGATTCTTCGGGATGGCCGCCGTCGGGAAGGAAGCCGGTGCGGCTTGGGGGTGCCCCGGGGAAGTGGGGCTGTGGTGGCCTTTGTTCTGGCTCTGCCGGTTCGAAATAGGTTTGAAAACACCCTTAAGCTTTTTTACTGCGTTCCATTCAATCTCACTTCTTCCTGGCTGGAAACCGTGGGAGTTATTAAATGAAGGTGGTATTAAAGATCTTCAGAAGAACCTAAAGTGCTGTGACGGCTGCATTGACCCCCAGAAACACAGACGGTGTGTCTGGTCGTTTTCTCGGTGACAGCGTCCAGCATCATCCCTGCAGAGCAGATTGTGACTGCTCAGCATCTTTCTGCTGAGATAAGCACCCAGGCAGGTGTGAAATGGCTGACTTACAGGTTCTGTGTATGCATGTGATGCTCTTGGGATTCTTTATGAGGAATTGGGAACCTGTGCTTTAGGTATGGTCTCCTTATTCATACTGTACAGGCATTGGTCATTCCTTATTAAAGCAAAATAAATCAATCCATGTTTTGGATAGTGTCAAGATGAATGTTCACAGGTGTCCAGCTGTTTGAAAGTTTTGTCAGACCATAAAGGAAAAGGCTTCCTTCTGCTTTTCAGCTTTTAATCAGCTGGCAAGCCCTGAGTGACCCTGCATTGTGTCTTTTAGTTTGCTGGCTTTTCCTACTGCTACTATACATACATATATGCCTGGTAAGAAAGCTAAACAAATTTCACTGACCCTAGGAAGATGCGGTGTTGAGCAAAGGGTAGCACTTTGTTGCAATACTCTGCACAAATGCGGTTTGGTTAGGTAGTTTTTTTGGTGCCTCTTCTCTATAACCAGGGAATTTGTACAGAAAAGTGTAAAATTGAAATGGTCTAAAATCTCTGGAAGGTTTGTAGTCCAGACCTTAGGTATTGCTGCCTACAAGCAGGCTATGTCCAACTGTCAGTGGAGTGTTTCTGGAAAGTAGGCCTAATGTGTTTTGAATCTCAATACCCATGATGAAAGGCTGCTTGCAGATTTCTGACCCGGTAATTTTGGGGCCAGTTTTGGGGTATTGCAGTCTCTGTCTTGTGTGCTTCCTTAGACCTTGTGCTTTTAGCAATCTTGAAGCCAGTGCACCTCGTGTCATGCGTATATGGTGCTGGTGGTTCTTAGTCATGTGCCTCCTGCAGGTTTCTTTTTTCTGAAAAGGAAAGTTCCCCTAAGGTGTAGTAGATCCTTTCAAGCTGTGCAATTACTGCAATTTTAGGGTGACTAGGAATGTGGAAAGTTGCTAGCTTGAGTACAACGAATCTGTTTTAGAGGAATTCTATGCATTCATGTTCAAGCTTCCTTTGCAGTGCATATTGTGTAAATTTGTTTTAATGTATAGATACATTTGTGGTATTTTTTTAAATTATTTCTGTTTGTTTTCTGTATTACCTCAGCAGCTGTTTTCAGAGATGAGGACCTTTGTGATGTTGTACTGGGAAGAGGCATAAGCTTTTAAATAGATAGATCCAGGAGTAAGGATTGCTTGGTTTCCAGCACATCTCTAAGGGTGTTCGGCTAAAGCCTGTCTTCCAAAGGCATCAAATCCTGACCTGAAGACAACATGAAATGGCAAAATAATAGCTGTCCTACTTGGGTTCACTTTTTTCTGCTGTATTTATGTCCAGCATAGCAAAACCATTGTGTGCTCTACAGCAATGGACCTTACATTGTTCTGCCTTTTCCTAGCGGAGTACTGTAGATACCTGTCCTTTTCTTCTAGATCCTCTAGAGAAGTGCTAGTCCAGAGGGTTCTCCTTGTCCAGAGTCCACCACCAGGCCAAGAGTGTGGCAGCAGAAGTGGTGATAAGCATGTGGGTTTCTTTCTAGGAATTTTCAACTGAATTGAGTGTTCATAAGTTGACTCAACTGCAAAGTCTTTTCAGTTGCTGTCTTTTAGGGGGTGTTTTTTGTCACAAACACTTTTGTTGATCCAAGGATAAAGAAAGAGTCAAATATTAACAGATGAGGTGAATCAAGTAGTGTTACAGCTAAGAGTAAACATTTTCTGATGGACAGCAGGGCCACAGTGTTGTTATCTGTGCATATCAGCACCAGATTACATGGAAAGGGGGAGTCTTAAGGGAAAGAAGGTGGGACTGCCATGTCCTGTTTATGGAAAGAAGAAAATCCTACTACCGCTATTTGTAAAGACAGACCACTGTGGATATGGCCTAGAGTATTGTTTTAAGTGCTTACAGCCCTTCAAACATAGTTTGAGTCCTTACCTACTTCTGTTAGTGTTGTCCCCTGATTAAATCACCTGATGGTTGGGTGTTCTATGTGGTAGCTGTTTCGGGATGCACACCTGATTGGTGTGACTGACATTGCAGCATGGGAACCTGGTCATGCCAATTCATGGTATTATAACTCATTTGGGACAAATGCTTCTGTGTAAGTTTTAAAGAACTCAGCTTTACATGAAACTTAAACTCTGTCCTGTTGGCAGCTGAACACATTTGAGAAGCTCACCAGATAGTGCCTATTCCATCCCCTATGGATGAGTGCTTCTTTCAGCTTGGCTGTTATGTGGCCCTCTTTGGACTAGCATTCTGTGCACAACAAAAAAGCCTTTAAAAAAAGCATGTGTTTGGCCAGAAGAGCATTTGCACAAATATTTGAGCTAACACAACCAAAAGAGTCGTTAAAAACTGTGGAAGTGGTAGTGAAAGTGGATCCCCTGGGAGAGGATGACAGTGTGCCAGGATCATGCAGTTGTGTGGCAGGAGGCTCGTGAATGGTTTCCAGCTCTGTTATCTAAACAGTGTCTTTCCTCAGTTGAATTACCAGCAGTGTTGAGGGAGGCTTTCCTAAGACAGTTCACATTCCAGTGCCACTCCATTGGGACAGCCAACCTGTCACTCTCCCCGGAAAGACTCCTTTTGGTCTCTTCTTGGGGTGCCAGTCGAGTGTTCTGTGGCACACTTGCTTGCAGCCTCGTCACAGTAGTAGAAGATAAAGCAGTCCTTCTAGCTAGGACATGATACCATGGGGGTTTGCAGTGTGGAGAGACAAGTCTTCAACTTCTCCAGGTTTGTTTCTTCACATGGGGACAACAGAAAGTGAGTAGTCAGTGCTGCAGGCTGTAAGGAAGAACAGCTACAGGAACAACAGCCCTGACCAAGATAGTGCTGGACCTGGGGAGGACCATGAGCCTTAAACAGCCATTTCTGGAAGTCTTCAGGGAGAGCATTTCTAATGCATGCTTCTGAAATTGTGGGAAATCTGATCCAGGACCTGAGGCCAAACCCTCCTCTTTGGGGTCAGGCTTCTTTCAGAGCATCATTGTCTCTGAAGGAGGTATTTGCCAGGTTATACATTTGGCAGTATTTACATAGACTCAGGGCCCTATTACCCAGAGAAGGGACAGAAACACAGCCTAGGGCCATCTTCAGAATGGTGATATGTATGCTCATAGCATAACCACCTTAGCCATTGTGTGTACATAATCCTGTAGGTATAGTGGTGGTTGTGCCTGAGGAGGCACTAGCATGAGAGCTGTATGTCAGGCATACTGGAGGAGTGTCATTTGTCCTTTGCTGTTCTGGGTAGTTCACTTAATAAAATTAAATTCAGATCACTGTTGCAGCCTAGAGACATAAAGACTAACAGGGTTTGGGTTTTATTTTAATCTTTGGAGCTGGCTTTTGCACTGTGTGCTTAGAGCTGTGTGCTGTCCTTAGCCTGTGTGGACCCTGGACCCTTGTTTGCAGTGTGTGTTTGTGCAAGAGCATGTGAGCACAGGAGGGGTCTTGGTATCAGAGGGAAGGCTTTTGGAGGGGGAGCCACATACAATTGCAAATTTCAGTTTGAAGACTTAAAAGTGGTTTTGTACAACTAATAAAAATGTTGTGAATTTATAAATACAAACTTTTATCTTTGAAGACCTGAAGTCCACAATAGAATTTTTCAAACTGATCACTAAATAGCTGCTAGCTTCAAAGGTTATTTTGTAAGTCTGCAGAGATAAAACAAAGATGTTTGGGGTTGGTTGGGTTTTTTTCCTTAATTTTCTCTCAAACCTTTGCACCTCTGGCTTTGGTGGTACCTGGAGAGGATTGGTACTTAACACTAGGTGGCTGTCTAACAAGTGATTTCTTAAATCAAGGCTCCTACAGCAGATCAGTACTGGCAGCACCACTGTGTTACCTTTCTTCTGTAGCTGAAGGGTAAGTGAGCTAGTGCCTGATTAGAGGAAAAGAGCAATGGGAATGATCATGGCTGATGAAGGTGAAAGCACACCACAGCCCTGCCTCTCAGAGGGCAGAGGAAAATGACCCTTGGTTGGGCTTGTTTCTCTTCCACTGAGAACACTGGATTAAAAGTAAAACCCAGACCTGAGACCCTTTTGAGTTGGCTTTCCCTTATGGGATTTTTACTGTGTCATAAATTCCAATACATTTGTATTTCTTTTTGTTCTCAGGTAACAAACCAGTGCTCTGCTTTCTTTACTGGAACACCAGAGACTGTTCTCAGGAAAAGGTCCCTCAAAGAGCTGGCCTGCAGCTTGTGATTACAGGCCACACACAGTGGCTTTCTAACCTTCCTTGAGATAGTTATGGTGTTGTTATGAGGGTATCAAGAGGCTGGAGCCAGGCTTTTCTGCATGTTGCCGGCAATAGGGCACAAGGCAATAGGCACAAACTGGAACACAGGAACTTCCACCTAAACATGAGGAAGAAAAGTCTTTACAGTGAGGGTGACTGAGCACTGGAACAGGCTGCCCAAGGATGTTGTGGAGTTTCTGTCTCAGGAGATACTAAAAAACTGTCTGGACACAATCCTGAGTAATACATTCTAGGGAACCTTGCTAGAGCAGGGAGGTTGAACTGGATGACCTCTGGCAGTCCCTTCCAACCTTAGCCATTCTGTGATATACAGGCCCTGTTGTGTCTGCAGCTGTAGATTTGATGACTTGTTTAGGGGCTTGCTTCTGGAATGTAAGGAGAGGCAGTTGGTGATTGTTTCCATCCAGCAGGTGAACTTTTGTCACGAGTATGACTAATTGCTAAGACAAGGTCGATGTGTTCAGAAACCAGTGTCATAGGAAGCCAGTCTTCGTGCCAAGTCTTCAACAGAGTTGATAACTAAAAGAAGCCTAGGAAATACTATTTCTTAAGTAAAATTGAAAACAACCTCTTTTACCAAAGCTTAAGAGACTTTTAACACCTTGGCCAGACACAAAAACCTATGAATACTCTGAACCTGCTCCTCTGACTGCGCGATTTGGGGTGCAGCAGAAGAGATGTATGATTTGGCATAGAGTAGCAGGCTGTGTGACTTGGAAGAGCCCCAGGGCTGCTTCTGGCTGGGCCAGCTGCAACTATCCTCTGGGATCAGTGCTGCTGGGTTGCAGCAGAACAGTGTACTGCTCCCATTTCCCTTTATTCTTGCCTCTTGTGTTTCTGATTTGGAGCTTACAGTTGCAGGGTGGAGTTGGCTTCACTGGCTATCTGTCATCCCAGAATTTCTCTGTATGGCAAGAACCAGAGCCAGCTGGAGCTGGTGTCAGCTGCTTACTCTGTCCCTGTACCTTTGCTGTTCTCATTTGTAATGAGCTGGCACCAATAGCATCCCCTCCAGTCCGGGAAGCCTAGTTCCACTTGGGAAGTAGCAGACCTTGTAATACTGATTTGAGGGAGATGAGCACAATGTGACTATCTGTGTTTTAAATGATAAGGTGTTTGGAGCAAGGCAGATTTGCTAAGCTTGATGGTAGCACCCTCTCATCACTCTGAGAACAGTGGGTGGGACACTCTAAACTTTGCATAATGAACTGGATATGAGTTGATACCTGAGCTAGATTAACTAGCCAGTGAATCCTCTAACACTTCTGTTTCAAAGCTTTGTTTTAATAATTGTATCTTGAAACTTGTCTTCATTGAATCTTGATCTGAGCTGCGTACCAGGGGTTAGCTATTATTTCTCACTGCTTTGTCTCTCTCCACCTCCCATTCTCCTTCCTGCTGCCATGCAGACATCTTTGCCTTTTTGGAAGTGCTCGGGCCGGAGGCATTTGCTCACATGCAAGTTGGCAAGCACAGAAGGAAGGCAAGTGTAGGACTGCAGCCTACCCAGCCTAGGTTAGCCCAAGCAGTCAGGAAATGGAAACATCTGCTACTGACCAGCTCTAGAAGAGGTGTATCTTTGGGTACCTCCTGGGTTTTTTAGCTGTTTTCCTGAGTTTTACTATTGTAGATTCATTATCCTTTATCAGGACAGCACATGTGACATTGTTGACCAGTGCCTGTGGAATAAAGGAAGATTTGGTATGTAGAAAGTGGATTTGCTTTTGAGTAGGGAGTTAGAAATCCCACGAATTTCCATGCCAAATTTTGTGCTTTTTACCTGTATCCTATGAGACCATGAAGAGGAAAGTGAAGAAGCTCAATGTGAACTTGAGGGGAAAAAAAAAAAAAAACATTAAAAAGAGGTAAATAAGTTTGAATGAAAATTCCACAGTGTCTTTAGTGACTTATGGACATTAATCTTATTTGGAGATTGCTGAGACTTGTGTACAGAAGCTATAAGTACGTGTTTACCAGTCTGCCCATCGGTCACCTTTTCATCTCCTGACTTATTACTGTGTGAGAGTTCAGCCTCTGGATTAATTTTTTGCTTTTTTATCTCTTCCCTCTTCAGACAAGTGAGAGAGAGACTAAAGCAGCAAGTTGCTGAGATGAAAGAGAGATTTCCAGGCTTCAGACCAGGACTCGCAATTTTGCAGGTATCTTTTCCTTTAATGACAACTGCAGAAAATCTGTGTTACTTTGCAGTAGTAAGTGCACAGCTGATGAGCTTCATCAAAGCTGACATGCAAATGGTGACATTTTATAAGGAAAAGAAGAGCAGTGTTTCTTGTGGGATGATAATACAATTCTGTGATGTCTTTTCCCCAAATGTGGGGGCCCAGAAACATTTTTTGGGGTTTTGGGTTCTTCTAATATGTGCTGGCTGAGAAGGTAATGCAGTCACCTCTGAAGCTTGTACTCTGTATGTGAACCAGGGATAGCTCCCAAGTACCAAGGAAGAGGGTTTCAAGGGTTTACTTAGTAGCTTTTCCTTCTTTGTCCTTCATTTTCTTATAAGAAGTATTACCTTTAACAAAACAGCCTGGATGTTGCAAGCAGTCTTCTGAACTGCAGTTGTACTGTAATCACCCAATACTGCCCAAAACTACAGGCATTTTTTCCACTTGCTGCTTTCTCTTTGTGCATCACTTTGTTCTTGTTTTGTTGATTTTTCTTTGGCAGGAAAATCCTCAAAGGAACAAAAGAACAGTGGAAAAATTTCTCCATCGAGGCACATGTATGTGCATAAAATAAAGATTCCTGAGTATCAGAGGCCCAACTTTTCTAAAAGCCTTAATCAGATAATTGGATGTTATCAGCACCTGCTGATTGTGTTAATTAACTAGAGATTTAACTTTCTCAGAAGAGATGGCAAGCAGTATTTTCTGCTTTGGAGGGCACTGTGTTTCTACATTTTTTTAAGCGGTATAAGTAGTGTTTATGCTGGATATCAGACAACTTGTCTTTACCTGCCTTTTACTTGAAAGAACACTTTTCCTGTTAGCTCCAGCTGCTTATAGATTCAGTCAGTGTGTCTTACAGGTACTCAAGAATACCTCTGCATCCTTGGTGTGGCTTATAGGAAGACAAGGAAGCGAAGGGTTAAGCCCATCTCAGCCTGTAACTGGGTCTCTGCTCTGCAGTCTAACTCGACTGTCTTTTCAACCTTAGGTTGGAAATCGGGATGATTCGAACCTCTACATTAACATGAAGCTGAAAGCTGCTGCTGAGGTAATGCCCAAACTCTTAATATTTCTTTTTATCCTCCTGCAATAGGTCAAATCTGACTATGAAAAACAGGTGCAAATCAAATAGTTTTGTCTACGTTTTGCCCATATTGGAGAAACCAATGTTGGCCTAAATTCCTTGTTCTAAGGAAGTAGTATAGGTGTGTAAACTGACACTTAGCCAAATGAGGGCGATTGGTGCCACTTTTTGTGTGATCACCCCCTAGATTACAGGTGTCTGAAGTGCTGATGTCATGTCTTGCCTGACCAGTGGCCATCCACTTAGCTTCCCTGAATGTCTGTTACCTGCAGTTGCCTTGCATCTGTCACTGAGCAGTACAAGACATGCTATGGCAGGGCTGGGGATGTAGATGAGTCCCTGTTTCCCTAGGTGACACCTAGCATCTTCTCTGCTGCCATTTCAAGGCAGTATGCTGTCAAGCTACGATGATGTTGTTCATCTCAAAAGGTGACTCAGACAATGGAAGTATGGACCAATCTAAGCAGGCAAAGCACTAATCTTTCTTCTCTTTCATTGATAGTATTTCAGATTAATGGAACTGTAGCCACAGGAACAGGAGATCAACCTGGGAAATGGGCAGAACATAGCTGTGACTGGGCTGGACTGAGAGAATAGCCAGTTCAATCTGATTCAATTCAGAAATCAGATTATCTGTTGGTTTTCTCATTTGCAGATTGGGATCAGTGCCAATCACATAAAACTGCCAAACACAGCAACAGAAGCTGATGTAAGTAATACAGCCAGCCATGAAAAAAGACATAACTTTGGTTTTGAGCTCAAGAGATGGACTTAGAGTTGCACTCTCTTTTTATAAAGAGAAGACTATTTGCCCAAAGATATTAACTCATGAAAAAAGACCTGTAACCTGCTGTGCTTTTATTTTTAAAAGAAAACTGAAACACTGCAATGCAAAATGTAGAGAGTTTAGCAGGTATTTTTCTAAAAAATAAAAAATGAGTCATTTATGCTCTTGGGTGGAAAAACTAAACGTGTTGCGTGTATCTTTTAATCTAGGTAAGGTTATGCTTTTTCCTTTGCATCAGTCATATATCAGTTTATCAGCCCTTAGGTTTTTGGTCTTTACTTGTTGTAGGTCCTCAAGTGCATTGCCTCTTTGAATGGAGACCCAGCTGTTCATGGCTTTATAGTGCAGCTGCCACTTGACTCTGATAAACCCATCAATACAGAAAAAATAACAAATGCTGTCGCACCTGAGAAGGACGTAGATGGGTAAACTGGCTTCTTCACCCCTGGAGAGCACGACAGCTACTCCAGGAAGAAACCTCTCCCCCTCCCCCTTTCTTCTGAATGGTGATTGTGAGGCTGGGAATCTTACTTGGCCTTTATTCTTCCAAAACACAGCTTAAGTAGCATCAATGCTGGAAAACTCTCTAGAGGGGACCTTGGAGACTGCTTTATTCCCTGTACACCAAAAGGATGTATGGAACTTATCAGGCAGACAGGTAAGGAGATTTGTATCCATTATTCATGAGTGTAGTCCTCCTCAGTAAGAGGAGGAATTATGCACATCACAAGGCTGTGCTTCACACTGAACATTTTGTTGAGGTGCCACATGTCGTCTCTGCCGTTTCAGATAGTGAAAGAACTAGTTTTATAATGCTCCATCCTTCCTCCCTCCCAACTCCAATTCCCCATCATATACAATCCAGAAGACAGAGTATCCTGAAGTACCAGAACTAGACTTAAACTGACCAGACTTAAACTCCAGAGCCATTTATGTTAGTCTGTACTGGAATGCACCATGACCCATTTTTACTTTCTCCTAACTTTTTGTGCTGCAGGTGTCCAGGTTGCGGGCAAAAGAGCTGTAGTGGTTGGTCGCAGTAAGATTGTTGGTGCTCCCATGCATGACCTGCTCCTCTGGAATCATGCAACAGTAACCACTTGCCATTCAAAGACCTCCACGCTGGCTGAGGAGGTAAGGACAGGCTGGATGTGTGAGGCTGGAGTTACCCTGCTGTAAAGCAGTGCTGCCTGCTGCACATTGCTGCTTGTTGTACTGCTACACTGAGTCTGGATTGCCTTTCGTCTGAAACGGTTTCCCAGCCCTGTTCGTTGCATGATTGTGTAAATACTTCCTCTGGAAAAGGATCCTGGTTATTTTTGACCCTTAACTAGAGGGCTTTAATTATAACAATAAAAGAATTTGGTTTTGTTTTCTTTGGGCAAGTGCTGAGAATTTAATCATCCCTTTCTAATCTTCATGTAGTGGCCTGAAAGACGGTATATGCTTTTGGTTTTTTTCTGAAAAGGCCAAGTGGCCTTTTGCTTTAATGGCTGGGAAATGTTAGACCAAATGTTTTCTCCAGGTTTAGTTTTTTTCCCCAGTCTATCTTCTATTACTGGGAGTTGGTACCACTTTCCTCTAGCAGTGAAAGTGACAGAAATAGTGTGTTGCTGTGCTGCCACCTACTTGGATTTCGCAGAGCAATCAACACTGCCAGGCTCTGTAGGCAAGTATTAAAGCTGAAGAGGGGGTAGGTGTATTTGAATATAACTCACAAAGAAGATCAAAAACACTTCAATGCTTCATGCCTTTAAGTTGCTGTTCAGTAAGACTGTCATTAGGTTGATTAATAATTGAAGTGCTAATTCTTAATGAAATATTAAGAGTAGTTTATCTCCCCTGAAGATTAAAAGAAGAAAATTCAAGGGATAGCAGCTTCCTAAGCAAACATCAGTGAAGCAGTGCAAGAACTGACAACAAGCTTTAGTCAGTCTCTAGCACCAGCTTTGTAACCAGATCTGTCAAATTTACTGAGTACTGTCTGAAAGAGCATTAGTGCTGGATTATCATCAGCTTTCCTTGGAATTGAATGTTACAGAGTACTGGACATAAAACCACAAGACAGTACTGCCACAAGTGAAGTGCCCCTTGGAGTTCAGTGCAGGGGTTGTTCTTGGCTGCTGTCTAATGACTGCTGAGTGTATTTCCAGCATTGAAAAGAGCAGCTAAATGTGCAGGCATGTTTGAAGAGAGGAAGATAAGAATATGCAGAAGGCTTTAATTTTGTCTAAGTAATCTCTATGATCCACTTGGGAATCACAGAGGAGTTCAAAGGAGGCTGTGAAGTGTTGACTAGCAATAGTCCAGGGCAGGAATGTGACAGCCAGGCCATAGTTTGTGGCTGCATGAATTTGTTCTTGCCAAGGAACTGCTAGCTACCTTTAATGGCTAACAATGTCCTTCCAGGCCTCCCATGACAGTGGGTGAGCAGAGTTTCACTGCAGTTGAAGCTGATCGAAGTTGCTGCTTAAGCAGCTCTGTGTTTTTCCACTGCTGGTGTGATAGAGTTGTTTATTTGGGTTTTTTTTATAGGTTGGGAAAGCTGATATCCTGGTGGTTGCAGCTGGGAAAGCTGAAATGGTAAAAGGTGAATGGATCAAACCTGGAGCAATTGTAATAGACTGTGGAATTAACCATGTGCCAGGTGCGTGGGTAATGTCTAAGGAGCAGGGGATGTGTGTATTTGTATATAAATGCAGTTGCTAAGTACATGGATACTGTTTCCTTGGTGTTTCTAGTCAATGCAGACTTCTTTCTCTTAAGTCTGTCTTAAGTGCTGATAGCAACTTCTGAAGGTGCCAGAATGGAAAAAAAAAGTTGATCTTTAGTATGGTCCTAAAGCAGATTGGTGGCAGTTTTGTTTCTGCCTTCAATGAGGCTGATATCAGTAGAGGAAAGAGGAGGCCTAGGAGATATTACAACAGAATACCTATGTAGTTTGCCCCAGCTACATAGTGAAATCATACTGCTGTTGTCACTTGTGAGTGCCCAACTTTGCTGTCATTATTACATCAGAGTTAGGTCTGATTAAGCTGTGCTGTTTGAAATCCATAAATGACAAGCAGTCTCTTAAAGTAGCTGTGGATTTGTTGAGTTAACATCGTAGGCTGGAACAGCTATTGTCTTGGAAGAAAGCAGACTGCAGTATTGGTGATGGTGGCTTTTGGCATGGAATAAAAAGATTTATCACATGGATTTTAGGTTAGGCTTTTACGTAGGTACTCCTTCCTTACAAAGAAGGAACAGACAGTCTGGCAATTTCTGTTTTCATCTCATTTTAAATCCAAATTACAGATATTAATGATATGGAAAATTAGTCACCCTCCAGCTATCTCTGTGCTACGCCCACAAGGCTTTTAAAAGGTAGTTTTTCATAATTAATCAGTCATTTTGTTGCCGTTATTTAATGGAATGTAAAGAAATTTCTGTTCACCAGTCTTGTTCCTCAAAGACATTAGTCCTCTGTTTCATTAAAACTAAAAACTTGTTGCTGTTTGTTGCTTGATGTTTTTCTGCCAGTCTACACAATACTTAGGCCTAATTTGCCAAAACCCTTAGGGTCACCACTGATTTGCGTGAAGCACAATGACTTAGAGTCTCCTCCACTAACATTTTGCACATTAAACTACCGTTGTGTTTCTGACATATGATGGTAGGACCTTTTCTTCAGGCTTCACATGAACTGCCTCTCTGGGGACCCATCCGTGTTTCTTTGCAATTAGTCTGCCTTGGGCAGTGCACAGAGACCTGAGCTTCCTGTACATGCTGCCTAGTCAGTGTTCCATGGCAATGTGCTTAATGACATTGTCAGACTCTGTAGTCAGGGCTTGACAGAGTACCACGGAAATTGTCAGACTTCAAAATGATGGATGCCATGGACTTTTTTCAGAAGCTGGTGAGTTTTCCTGCCTCTTTCTTCCCTTTGGATAGGTTGTGAAAAAGTTTTCAGATGAATCTTTTTGGGAAGTCAGTGCCAGAATTGCGGGAATTGTAATGCTATAGGAAGAATGACAGCTGGTTCGCCTGCTTCTCCAGCCACATCACTGTACAGACAGAATATTGCTGCTAGCTGATGGTGCTTTGAATATGGCAGAGGGAGAAATAGCACAGTTGCCATACATCTTACCATAGCTCTGGGTGCAGCCAGCCAGATGTCTTCCACATGTAGATGTGTGTTGCAGCTGGAGAACTTGACAAGCTCTAGATATGCCTATACTTGGCAAGTCAGGGTGCCCTGTGCAGGCAAATCCTAGTATGGCTTGACATATCAGGACATTAACTTCATGCAGGCTTGCCAAATTGGAGTTAAAAAAAGTTATGGCCATGTGCCACCCTGCAAATGCCATTGTTCTGCTTTTGATGGAAATGGCCTATGTACTCCCAAGGCTGCCAATTTGGAGGCTAGAATAGGCAGGTTAGGCGTACCTGACTTTGTGTTCATGTGTACTACAGCTGAACAGAATTTGTTTCAGGTCTTGAGGAAGAGAGGATCTTCTGAAACCTCTCCTAGAGCAGACAAGCATGTCCCATTCCCTCTCCAAACCATATTGTATTTGTTTTTCTCTCTTCACTGCTGCAGTTGGAGGCAAATATTCTGAATGCCTTATTCCAGGCCTGTGGAAATTGCTCTGCTACAGGAAGGGAGAGCAGTGCAGGCAGAGGCTAGTCCCAGAGGTGGCATAGTTCCTCTCTGAGTTCTAGTGGAGGAAGCAATCCTGTTCAAAGTCCTCCTCGACTATGGGATTTTGCAGCCCTAGCAAGCAGGGGGACATGAGAGCAGCAAAGGAGGATCGGTCTCTTTGTATCTCAGTGCCATGTTCCTCAAACACCAGAGACGCTGGAAAGATACAGAAATCCTTGACTTGATGCTCTGTTCTTATCTTCATGCACTGGGAATCAAACTGACACCACAGGCCTATAAGATCAGATTGTTTTGGATCCCTCATGAAACACATTTCCTACTGGCGTCCAGAAGATGCAGCAGACTACGAGTAGGTGGTTGCATGTCTTATGAATGAAGACATATATGATCTTATTGTGTTTGCAGTCATGCATCTACCAGAAACATGTTACAGTCCCAAGTACACTGGCACAAGTTTGCTTGGAAATCATGTGAATATGCCCAGCCCTTGTCTGTTGAAAGCAGGGCTTTGAGTTAGCTCCAGTGCAGAAGCTGCGCTCAGGCTTTCTCTGATGCAGCTGTCTCTAGAGATGGATCATCATACCTGTTCGTTCCATATGTGTAGACATGTCCTTCACTTCTTTGATCTTAAAATGCTTGGATGCTCTCTCTCATGTTCCAGCTGGCTGGAGAACCTAGTGGACCAAAGAAGACCCAGGCTCTGGGGATGGTTATAGTGCCACTGATACTCTCTGTAACTAGTTTGGTTTCTTTAAGAGTAGTGTGATGACTATTGAGAAGGTGAAATTATGGGGACAGGCAGTAAGTGTTGTACATGAGCTTTTCTTCAGAAGAATATTTTGAAGGTAATTGGATAGCTGCTGAGTTGTGCTCAGCAGTGCTTGGCATGAGGTATGGCTGCAGGGGCGGGGACTGGGTGTTTGACTGGTGTTCATCATTGGGTCTGTAACAAATTAGGCTGTTTGTATTGGGGTGCCTAGTTTATTACCTGTTTTCTTCATTCTTGGACCTGAAATCTTCCTGGCTGGGGTGGCTGGTAAGCCTGCTTGGCATCCTTGGAAGAAGAAAAGATTGTTATTTGCTTTTTGCAACCTTAATTAAACTGGTCTCTGGGCTGGAAGGCCAGATTGGCCTGTAGTTCAGGCAATAAAGCTGACAGTGGCTGTAGAATCACTGTTTAATGGCTGTGATGTTGTTCAGGCTTTGAACTTTAGGGAGAAGTGTTGCTTAAAACGCAAACACAGCAAAACATCCAAGCTGCTAGTTGTTGTTAACAACGCAGCTTAAAATTAGTGTTGGCAGGAGCTGCTTTTGTTTCCTCTTTGGTTTTAACATGGTCAGTTGTTTAGGAGTTCGGTTTCTTTTCCACTTCTCCTCCTCACCAAATGATGTTAAAAGTTACTGTGTTCAGTTCAAACATACACTTACTGTATGCAGTATAATGTTTCAATGTAACAACGTTAAAATCTAGCTTCAGGTTTTTCACACTGCTCAAAAAGTTCCCCAAAGTCCTCTTATCTGAAATGAACATCTGCCACCCCAGGAGAAACTTAAATTTGGGGGTTTGAATATGTTGTCTCTATAATCAGTAAGTTCCTTAGATGGCTGTGCTAGTTTACAAATGCATTGTTTGTTTTTCTCTCTTTATGAATGAGTTTAAAAGTCACTGCTGGAAAAAAGGTGCTATATCTGCTTCTGAATTGTCAGGTCATGTAGTGCAGCAGGATATAGCAATTTTTTTGCCAAAGAGAAAGGAGATTATTCTACTGGAGCTCTCTTAAGCCACCTGTAAGGTTTGTTTTGACAAGACTCTGATCTCTGTGAACTGCAGTATTTAGCAGTCCATCATTAGAATAGCACTGAGTAATCGAAAAGCTCAGCAGTTGTCTTCGGTTTCTGTAAAGGCAGGTGATTTTATTTGGTTGTAAGGCCTAGATGTCCTCCAAAGGGGAACAGAGCAAATGTAAACCTGAATTATTGGAACAGCCATGTTTCTTCTCTCACTTCTAGACCATTGGTTTATATCTCCTTCAAACTGGAAGCTGTATTAGTCCTTCAGAGCAGCACAGCTGGAGATGTGAGAGGATGGTTCAAGTGACATCTTGTATTGTATGTCCCACTTGTGTTTAATTATTGCACAGTTTGGAGACTTGGTCTGTGCTTTGGTCCCCCTGCATTTGTTTTTAAGTCCTTTTTGGCCTGCCTTGTGGGCCCTGTGCCACTCAGAAAACACTTGCATCCTCAAGGAAAGGGAGATCTCTGGCTGAGAATAAATGGTGCTTACTGGGAAGATATGTTGCATGAGCTGTTGACACACTGAAGTATAATAATAACAGCTTCATGTTGTGATGTTTTAACTTTCTTCACAGCTTCTTGGGTATTCAGCTTCTGTTTTGTTTACTGCAACAGAGGAGGAGACTTGTCAGTGCTGCTTCCTCTGTTTTGGTGAAATGTGATGTGTAACTTAGTGTTTCCTTAAATCCCCAGACAGCACAAAGGCCAGTGGAAAAAGAGTTGTAGGAGATGTGGCGTACAGTACAGCAAAGGAAAAAGCTTCCTACATCACCCCAGTTCCTGGTGGTGTTGGGCCTATGACTGTGGCCATGTTAATGCAGGTACGTGGGCAGACTGTGAGACTGCTGGTCATCTCCTCTGTTTGCCTTTGGCATAAGTTGCTGCTCGCCATCAGCAAACTACAAAAGCAGCCAGATTCTCCTCTTTGCACTTGCTGAGGTCTAGTTAGGATTTCCAACTTCTAGTCCAAACAATTTAGATTCAGCTAGCTGAGGAAGAAGATGGACCTTAAGGAAATGTTAGGACAGAGGGAGTTTTTTGTTTGTTGTGTGGGGGTGTGTGTGTGGTGGCTTTTTTGAGGGTTTTAGGTTTTTTGATAGTGGTCTCAAAACAGTGAGAAACAGGCTTGTCTGTAATTCTGAAACTATCTGTGGGGTGACTGGATAAAGAGGAGAAGAGCAACAATGTAAGCCAGCTCTCTTTCTTTCCTGCTTTACTTAAGAAACCGCCGGCACAGAACACCCCCAAAAAATCCAGCACATTGGAAGATAAATAGGTAGATGGTTTGATAAATAGATGGATATGGTGGAATTTTTCTCTTTTTGATAAAACTATAAGCAGAATCTCATTTTGGATTGTTGGCAAATGCTTTAAAGCATTTTGTGTTAATCACAAACTGAGACAAAGGGGAGGGGAAAACATTTTTGAGTCTTTTTGTTAACCCATGTGGTTCATACACTGGTGGCTGCTATAATGCTTTCTCATGCTTATTTTAGAGCACAGTGGAGAGTGCACAGCGTTTTCTGGAGAAGTTCCAGCCTGGAAAATGGAACATCCAATATAACCAGCTTACCCTAAAGGTGCCTGTTCCAAGGTAATGCTTTCAAATTAAGCCACTGGTCGTATTCGTGCAGTGGAGCATTCGCTTCTGTTCCCAAGCTTTGCATAATACAGGACATACCTGTGTGTAGATTGTAGCTGTCATTCAAGGAGAGAGAAAGCACTGTGAGGGCTTCCTAAAGGAACAGAGCTAACCTGCAGTGGTGCTGTGGCATATGCTGAAGTGTAGGTTTGAGTCATCCTGATAATATTAAGGCATAAGCATGGACTTCGGCAGACTCTTTAGGCCAGCTTACGTGTATTTTGGAGAAATTTCAGTCTAACATGGCAAAACCCTAGGATCTTGAAGTAGGAATTGTTGTTGTCAAGTCCCCAGGGAACAGTTGAAAATATACAAAATACCATAAAGGAATGTAACACATTTGTCAACATGAAGGTACTCTTGGGGTGCAGGGAGGGTTGGTGTGTGGCTGTTTGCTTTGGTTTTTTGCAGGTTTTTTTTGGTTGGTTTGGGCTTTTGGTTTGGTTTGTTTGTTGATTTATTTATTTATTTATTTATTTAAATAAAAAAGGCAACTCTGAGGATGTGTCTACTCTAAAGTAGCCAGTACTGGTGGAATTGATTCATTTAACTGGGAGAAGCTAAAGCTTCCATTTTAAAATACAGATTACGTGTTTTCAGTTTATGCCCTTGCAGAAGTGGGGATTTGTGAGAAGTCTTTGTCTTATAAATTGACCTTTCTCTCTTTCTTTAAGTGATATTGAAATATCACAGTCTTACATGCCCAAGCCCATTGATCAAGTTGCAAGAGAAGTTGGCCTGCTCCCTGATGAGGTGGAGCTCTACGGTCAAACTAAAGCCAAGGTTCACCTGTCAGCTCTGAAACGACTGAAGAACCAACCAGATGGCAAATACATTGTTGTTACTGGGTAGGTACTTCCTTAACACTGCCATCATGTCAAGGTGAAGAGAAATTATTAGCATGACTTCATGTTGTCTTTTGGTAAGGTGACTGTATGGATTGCTCTGGGTTTTGATAAATCACAATATGGAAATCTAGTGGCTTGGGAAATAGATTTGTCTCCTGTGGCAAGTGGTGGGAATGTAGTTTTAACATTTTCTTTTCTGGAGGTTGTTTTGGTCTGCAGGTCAGGGTCATGAAGCACAGACTGGATTGTAGTCAAAGTTCTCTTAGTCTAATAGCCTGCCTTCAGCAATAACTAGCAGATTGATTCAGAGGAAAGTCTTCAGCAGTTACGAGAGAATTTGCCAATCTCATTCCAGTTTGGAAGTAATGAAGATTAGCTGAAGTCTGACCCAATCCAGAGTTTGAACTGACATTAACTGCAGTCACTGGATGACTATTTCATCCCTGGAAATGTTTCGAGTCTCACCCACTACAAGAGTTTAATTGTATGTTCTGTCTTTTCGCTTCAGGATAACTCCCACTCCCCTGGGAGAGGGGAAGAGCACCACCACTGTCGGGCTTGTTCAAGCCTTAGGAGCACACCTTCACCAGAATGTCTTTGCCTGTGTTCGGCAGCCTTCCCAGGGACCAACCTTTGGTATAAAAGGTGTGAGCTGTTCTGTTGCTTGCAGTTGGACCAAATGGGGAATGGTGGCATTCAGGGAATTTTCTTCTGCTGCATTGTAGTTTTACATAATTCCCAGTTACAACTGTATTTCTTTTAAGAAAGAAAAACCTTGGTTACGTTCTTCAGTGCTGTTCTGGGACTTAAACTAAGCTGATCAACAGTAGCTGTGTTTTTAAAGCTATTAAGCAAACACATGTAACACCTCTCTGGGCTAGAGAGACCTTTATTTGCATGATTTGACTATTGTCTCTCTGTAGGTGGAGCTGCAGGTGGTGGCTATTGTCAGGTTATCCCCATGGAAGAGGTAAGTCTTTATACAAAGCCTCATTGTGCATATATTGTACATATACATTGTACATTGTATGAGCTATGTTGGTGTACTTTTGTTTTAGATTACTAAAGTGAAATGGGAAAAAGGAAGTTGGGAATCAGTAATGCCAAGACCTCAACCTGTGGGGTACTGGCACTGCAGCATGTTTCAGATGTGACTTGGCAACAAGTAAAATCCTGTGTCTAGGGGCAGGGAATTGAGAGACACGTGTAGCATGTGCTCCGGTGCTTCTTGCAGCTCTCAAAAGTAATTGCCTGTGGAGTTCTGCCTTTGACTCCTTCACTACAGATCAACACAAGGCAATTTTAGGAAGAAAAGCTGAAATGATCAAAAGGGCTGTCTGTTCCAGTTGATGCAGCAAGTCCATAAAAGACTAATGTTAAGGAGGCAGAATTCTGCTTTAGTCAGGTGCCAAGAACATGTGTGAATGATAGATGTGACAGGAAGAATAATCTCCTTCTCTTTACGACTCTTAATAAGACATGCAAAAACACTTGATTCTGTGCAGCAGTGGGAAACAGCCCCACTCTTGGAACCAGACTGGTTGAAATGACTTTCTATAAGCTATGACCCACATGGTATAAGTAAACATGGTTTTGTGGAAGTGTTTTAATTGATGCATCTCTCATAAAATTGAAGTATCTGGAGTCACTAGGTGTAGTAATGACCTTGATACATCACTCAATATTGCTGCATGCAGCTTTCATCCTTGGGAAAAATTAGCAAGTGGAAAAACTCTCAAGTTCATACTGCAGGACCAAGTTAGTAATAATTGCTTTGTGTTGCATGTATGTAGAATGAGTCAACAGTTAGTATTTCTAATCAAAAGATGACTAGTTGCATTCTGTTTTTAGCTCTCTGGTTTTTAAGACCACAGCAGCAAGGCTTCAGCAAAATGGAATTGCAAGGTCTTCTGGCATACCACCTTTTCTCATCTCCCCCTTTCGTCTTCCTCCTTTGTTGCTCTGCTAGAGAGGAAAAGGATTTTTTTAACCGCACCTTTTACTCCTGTGCCATAAAGCAAAGTTTGGCACCTGAGCTACTTGTCAGTATAGCTACAGTGCAGTCAGATAACTCATGTAGACAAACCCACTCAAACTTAATGAGGTAGAACCAAGAAAGCTACTAGCAGTGTCACTATAGTACGTGGTCTACAAGTTCTGCCTACGATACTGTGTGTTTGAGTGGTTAGCTCATGCAGAGCTCCTCTGCAACCACAGCTCTACTGCTAGCACTACAGAAGGCTGCTGGTTTCAATTTAGCTCAGATATCTTTGTGGGAGCAGCAGCAGCTTCAACTAATGTATGTGTGAAACCTCTTCTGCAAATAATGAGAGTGGGTCAAGAGGAAGGTGAAGGATGAGCAATGCAGATGTGCCATACCATGGTATTCTCAGGTGTCAAGGAGCCTGTAAGAACTTCTTTGTGGGGGGAGAGAAATAAAAAACAAAACTTTTTTTCTTTTATTTGGAACCTTTGTTCTGGAAGGTTGTAAAATGCCATAAATGTGGGGGAGGGATTTTTCTGTTTTAGAGAAATTCTTTCCTCTTTTCCACATACTGCAGTGAGCAATCTCTCCCCCTCCACCCTCACCCACTTTATCATTGCTATTAATACTTCTCTTTCCATCTGTCTACAATGAGTTGAAATAAATGAAAATTGCAGCAGGATGAGGTAACTGATATGTGTTATCTCCTCTAGTTTAACCTTCATCTCACTGGTGATATCCATGCTATCACTGCAGCCAACAACTTGGTCGCTGCTGCCATCGACGCACGTATGTTCCATGAACTAACTCAAACTGACCAGGTACAATCCTTTCTCATGATGTATTTGAGCACAGCCTACTTTGGCCAAGATGTTTTGAGTGTGCCAGCAGTGCTAATTACCTACCTGTTTTCATTTTGCAAGGCTCTCTACACTCGTTTGGTGCCTTCTGTTGGTGGTGTTAGGAAGTTCTCAGACATTCAGATCCGAAGACTACAGGTAAGTTCAATGATTTTTGCACTGGTCTCTGATTCTTTTCCATATGCTCATCATTCACAGAGGCAGAGCTAGGTTATAGAAACCCTCATGTAGTGCTCTGGATTTTGTAAATAAAATGCAGATGTGTAGTAGCCCTTATTACAACACAGAAAATGGTGGGATGCAGCCCCATAGGGAAGAATCATTGACGTAACTCTTTATGGTATGCTGTATAAATAACACAGTGGAAAGAGACAAAGGGATTTGTGCCATTTATTTGTAGTTTAAATGCAGTGTCCTTAATGCAGTTTAAGAAAGGACCAGAATCAGTCTCTGTACCTTACACCCAGATGCAGCTAGACATGAATAACTCCCATGTGACTGCTATGTAGAAAATCCAGCACAAAAAAAGCAATTTACAAAATTCAGCAAAAAGAGAACATCAGGATTTTTTTATCTTATCAAAACTAAGAAAACAGGGAAAAATTGAAAAAATACCTGTCCCCTACATTGCCCACTCCTCCTCTCCCCAAAAAGGAATTTCCAGTTAGATGAGTAGCCCTGGCATTGAGTGGCAGTCCTTCAGCAAACCACAGCTCCTCTGGTTCTCAGAGATTGATATGACATAGCATATATCTCTCACTTCTGCAAAAATGAGGGTTAGCAGAGGAATAGTTTTGCACTGGCCTTGGACCTTCTGGGTAGGAGGACAGCTTGGGACCTGCTAAGCATATTTGAAGTGCAAACCTGTTTGTACAGTATTCAGGCTGGATCGATTGCCCATTTGGAAGTCAAGAGCTATAGTCAGACTACTCAGGAAGCTAAAACTCTGCTTTCTTAATTGGCTGTAATGTCTCAACCCTTAAAGAATGTGTGGTTTGCTTCCACTGCTGAGCAAAGAAGCTATGTCTTACTGCTTGGTGTTCCAGATGGGCTGCTGAGGGAACTCTACCCTAACCGCTTTTCTGGCTGTTAAATGTTGCAGTGCGAAGGGGATGCTCATGCTTCAGAACAAGATCATCCTTTTTGTGTTTGTTTATTTCTTTTTCTAAATGATATGCTTCTCTGCTGTTCTTCAGGAGAAAAACACAGCCTGGCAGTGTAGTTAATTAAAGCAAAGCTTGCTCGTTCATGAATCAACGCAGTCGTTCTCCTCGTTCCTAAGCTCGCACTTGTATCAGGCTTCCTGAGATAATTCTTCTCTCAATTAAGCAACTTGGCAAGCTGCCCATTCTCTCAGTATGTTCAGGATCAGCTTTCTGGGATGCTGACAGCCTCGTGACTGAATTGTTTTATTCCTCCTTTGTGCTGCTTAACCAGCATGCTGAAAGCAGTGTCTTTAAATACGTACGGCTGTGTGCAATGACCCTAGGCAAACTGGTGAGAAATGGATGTAAGCATGTGAGACTAATGATTAGAACAAGGCATGGAAGGAACTGCAGAGCTCACTCTCTCTTAACTCTTTCTGTAGATGCCTTGCACAAAGCTTGGTGACAACCTGCCCTAATGAGCTCTTTTGTCTGTAGCTAGCCAGGAGCAAGCTCTGCTTCCAGATACACAATGATATGGATCATCTTGCATTCTTGTGGGGTCTAGGAGAAGGGGTACCAAAAAGGTAGCCCCTCCTTATTTCTCAACATGCAGATGCTGCCAAAGGCTCGTTACTCTAGCACAAGGTTCATTTCTTCTCATTATACCTTTTTTCTTTTATTTGTCCTTTCCTCCTATAGAAATTGGGCATTAACAAAACTGATCCTACGACTTTGACAATGGAAGAAGTAAAGTTATTTGTGAGATTGGACATTGACCCAGGCACCATAACATGGCAAAGAGGTACGTGAGGCATTACATGAAAGAATTACTGAGAAACAAAATGTGTGTCAAAAGAGAGGTTTGCAACTGCAACAGAAACTGTGTTTTCTGGGAAAATGGGCAAGAGGGCAAGGCAAACACTCTGCTCCTGAGTGTTTGATGGGATAGATGCCTGCAGCTAGGATCCCATTTCTAAAGGGTCTGACACAGGGGCTTGTATCTGTTCTGAATTCACAAAGATTAAGACTTCACTAATTGGTGCAAGTTTGTACTCCTGGATTTGTCAGTCAGTGAAAGAGCTGGGTTTGGTAACTGTAGCCAACACTTATTTTACCTGACTTGAGAAAACTGTGCAAGCAAGGAGAGACAGTTCTGCTGTGGGATTGAACTCAGTTTTAATCTGCCCACTTGCTCTGCTGGGGACTGACAGCAAATAAAGGCAAATACAAACTATTAAAAGGTTTTTAAAGATACCTGAAGGTAAGATCAGTCTCTGTTCTGGCAGATTTAATATTTTGCTAGCAAAAGAAATTTCAAATAGGGAGACTTTATTCTGATTTAGACCCCAAGAGTATTTCTTTCTTCTTTTTATTAAAATAGTGAGAAATGTATTCTCCAAAACTTGTTTTATTACCTGCAATGGGGCTAAAGTAGTGTGCCTCATGGGAAATATTTTATAAAATACTTACTTTTCAAGCAGATAGTAAGAAACAGCCAGTATTTGATAGTTTGTGTTTCCAAGGTAATTGAAGGTAAGGAGGCTGCAGGTAACTATTCTCAGTAAATGATAGTATCTGACCATTTTATCACTTAACTTAAAATCATAATTATATTTCTTTTTGGCTGTAATAATTTCCTGGTATCCCATTAAGTAATGATGGTGAAAATGCAATTGGAATAATACTAGCAGCTCTGTTTTTCAGCCAGGCTTTGGACTTGTGGTTAATGCACACAAAAGGGGGTACACTCCCTCTGAATGCAGTGCAGGGTCTGCATGTGGCTGTGGGTATCTTTGTTGCAGTTCAGTTTTGAGGAAGAAACACATTGAGTAACACTTGGCCATTCTTTAGGAGAGGATGGAATCTCAAACTACCGTCCTCTCTCCATAGGTATCTAGTTGAATGCTTGTAGTAGGGCATAGATGTGTCTTATGCCTTGCAACATGACTTCTCATCTTTCTTCCTGCATTCCTCACAGTACTGGACACAAATGACAGATTCCTCAGGAAAATCACTATTGGGCAATCTCCAACAGAAAAAGGCTTCTCACGAACGGTAATTGCTCCCTTTTCCTGGAGCTTTTAAAAAAGCACTTTGAAAAACACGATCTTAAAGCAAGTTTGTGTTAACTCCAGATAATTCCATCTTTTACCAGTACCTTGTTAAAGAGAGAGTCCCTTCAATCAAACTAAATTTGCTACCCATGCAGAGTTTAATGTTATTGTCTGTTCACTCCTTCCCTTTTCTCTCCCAAATGCTGGCTTCTCAAACTGGGATGGTTGTGGCATAATAACGTTGTGCACAAGTGTCCTCATTAAATATGATGCATCACACTGGCTGATCTTCAACACTGCATATGCTTTGGGGGGGATGTATCTCTCCAAAACTAGACACAGTGTCTGAACTTCTAGATTCGTTATCTAATCAATAGAGTAAAGTGGACAATCTGGGCTGTGACTCCTCTCATCCTTTAAGTAACTGTTCAAATTAATTATGCTCAGAAAAACTCCTTTCTTACTGACTTGAAATGTCCCTAGGGTGCTCAGCTTTGATGGAGGTGTCTGCATTAATTGTGTCAGATGAATTCTCCTCTTCATTTCCTACAGCATCTGATTTTATTTTTTTTGTCACTCACTGTACTGTTTAGTGATAGTCAGATGAGTTATTAAGCTCAGTCTTCAAAAATATAATCTGTTGCTGTTCAGTGTTCTTACATGAATCACTGCTGTATGTGCCAGGAGAGAGTGTAATAGCAGTTTTTACTTAATTTTGCAGGAAAAAATCCAGTTTAAAATGGTCATATTAAATTAAGTATGTTCTAAGAGTAGAGCTTTGAATTACTTTTTCTATTTCTATGTCTGCCTTTTTTTTGTTGTTGTTATTATGGTGGTGATAGGCCTTGTTTCAGGAATTTAGCAGTGGTGAGGATTGCTGCTAGGATGAGCTCATGTTCTTTGTCTCTTGCAGGCTCAGTTTGACATCACAGTGAGCAGTGAAATCATGGCAGTTCTGGCACTCTCTGATGGCTTGGATGATATGAAAAGGCGACTGGGTAGAATGGTAGTAGCTGCAAGCAAAAGAGGACAACCAGTTACAGCAGATGACCTTGTAAGAGAATCATTCAGTTCTTCAATGCTTTTTCCTATTACTACTGAAAGTCCTTGGGTTGAGAAACATAGAGACAATTCTGTACAGAAGCATATAGAAGATCAAAGAATGAAATCTTAGCCCCTGGAGTTAATCAAGGTTCTTTACTTCAGTATGGCTAGCACTTTACCCAGAAAGCATGTGTGTTCTGTGACCTGGGCAGGAAAGAGGGTCCTGTGTGTCAAGTTGAAGTTAGCATCATAGGAATTAATGGAGAAATAGGTGGTGGCTTCTAGATAAAAAGCATTTTTACAAACCAGAAGAACTCAAAATGCATCTTGTTGGCCATCCTGTTTCTCAGGCTCCCTGGAGTTAGGAAACATTGAGCAGGAACAAAGCCTCGTGCAAATTGAATTGCAAGTGATGAAATATCTTATTCTAGGAGGCTGTGAAAGCTGTTAAGAACCACACCCTTAGCAAAAAGTACAAGGTCTCCATAAGACAGCCTTTGAGGGACAGAAATCCTTTGTTTCCACAGTATGAAATGTTTAATGTAGTAGCACTGATGATGTCTTTTACCAATATATAAAGCAGTCCTAAGCAGTAGTTGCAAGTTGCAGCACTGTCTTGCAGCTGTCCTTACAGAATCACGGAATCTTAAGAGTTGGAAGGGACCTCTGGAGAAATCTAGTCCAACCCCCCTGTCAGAGCAGGTTCACCTAGAGCAGGTTGCACAGGGTGGTGTCCAGGCAGGCTTTGAATGTCTCCAGAGATGGAGACTCCACCACCTCCCTTAACAGCCTGTTCCAGTGCTCCACCACTCTCAAAGTAAAGAGTTTGGTTCCTCCTTATGTTTAGATGGAACTTCCTATGTTCCAGTTTGCCTGTTACCTCTTGTCCTCTCACTGGGCACCACTGAAAATAGCCTGGCCCCATCCTCCTGACACCCATCCATTAAGTATTTAGAAGTATTGATAAGATCTCCCCACAGTCTTCCCTCCTGTAGGCTACCTAGCCCCAGCTCTCTCAGCCTTTCCTCATAAAAGAGATGTTCAAGTCCCCTAATCATTTTTGTAGCCCTTTTCTGTACCCTCTCCAGAACTTCCCTGTCCTTCTTGAACAGGAGAAACCAGAACTGGACACAGTACTCCAGATGCAGCTTCACTAGGGCAGAGTAGAGGACAAGGATGACCTACCCCGACCTGCTGGCCACACTATTCTTGATGCACCCCAGGAGTAGTACATTTTTTGGCCTGTTTGAGGAGTATGTCAAATAGCACTCTCCCAGATGGTGCTTCAGCATAGTTTCAGAGGAGTGAAACTGTGCCCCAGACACTCATTCCAATAAATGCTTTAAAGATGGCAACCCTGTTTGGAGAAGGAAGGGGAATTGAGCCCTGTATGTGAAGTGTGCCCTGCCACTTGGCCTCAAGACAGAGAGCAGGCTAAGGACTATTGCACTAGTCACTAGAAGTGCTGACTGCTGTCCTGCACAGTAGATATTTTGCAGCCTGCTTTGCAAAAGGCAAGAGTATTACAGGTTTGCAGGATGTGGTATTAACAAGTGTTGTTTGTATGTTTTTCTGAATGAACATTTTCCACTGGGATAGAACCTACAGGATAGGTATCCTGGCCTGTGTTTCCAGCAAGGTGGAACACAGCACTAAGGCTTGCCCAGCATTTGCTATACTGCTGTGGGTTTTTTGGTTTGTTTTCTTGTGTGTTTGGGGGTTTTGTTTGTTTTACTTCCTCCCAGGATAAGCCTGAAAAACGGTAGATTAGCAGTGTGGCCTGACTCTGGGCTTGCAGCAAAAGGGCTAGGCTGGGAATCATTTATCTATAAATGTCCTTATGTGAGGCATTTGTTGGGAATGAGGGAGGGCATGTGCCAAAATTCTGTAGGCAGCTTTGAGATTTTAATTCCTACTGCTAGCATGCTGCCAGTTTAACCTTACATATCTGAGTTAATCCCTGTTCTCAAAAACAAGAGTCTTTCCTGCTGCCCATCAGTAGTGGCAGCAGATAGTGCTTGAGTAGGGAGTTGCTTTATGTTTTAGGTAGAGTCCAGGTGATAAAGTCTTTCAGCTCAAGATTTCTTTTATTTTTTAAAATCTAATTCTATGTAATTTTGTCTATTGCAACTGAAGAATGGAGAATTTGATCAGATCTGTCCAGCATGTTCTCTTGAATGTTGTCTGTTTGCACTGATGGCAGCCATTGGTTTGCGTTGTTAGAACTGTGTCACAGACTCCTCATGCAGGCAGAAGCGTGGTGATTGCAGAGACCAGACTGGCACTACAAGATGTCTGGGTCCTTCTGCTGTAGTATAACCAATGTCATGAATGTGACATTGAAGTGCAAAGAAACTGGGAAGAAATTTGGAGTCAAAGACTGACTGAAGTGGAATCAAAAAACTGGGGTGTACTGAAGTGCCACTGAGTGGCACAGGACTGAAATGTCACGATGGAAATTTTGCTCTGTAGTTTTCATTATCCTGGAGATGATTGAAGTTTTAAACTTATCCATTAAATGTTAAATAAGCTTTCATGTGGCAAGATTTAAACTAATGAAAGAAAGCACTGAATGTCTTTAAAAAAAACCCTTTCATATAATTGAGTGCTGCAATCCAATTGAAATTAAAAGGGAAGAAGAAGAAATCACGAGTCAAGGTTTTCAATGTTGCTGTGAATGTTTGGCTGAGTACCCATGATAGCAATTCTAGTTACTTTTGCAAGTGCTGGGTAACAGCCAGTTGGCTTTCCACTGGGCTGTGTCAGTCACAAGGATGACCAAACCCTCATTTTCTCTTCCCAAAGCAGACATGGATGAAATCACAAACTTTCACTTTGCAGGAAGGACAATTGCAGCATGGTATGTTGCTGCAACTCAGAGGAAATGTGGGCTCCAGAGTTTGCCTTTTGTGATGTCAACCTGCTCTTTCTCATGAGCGCAGAGGTTCACTTTAGAAGTTATTTCTGCACCAAGAGGCTTGGACAGGATGTGGCATTTACACATTTACAGTTACGGCATTTTAAGGCTTGTATGTAGAGCCTAGCTGGTGAAATGAGGAAGGAAAAGGTCCAAGACAAATCTACCTGCAAAACCTAAGAACATAGCTTTGTGCCACTGAATGGGCTACAGTAAACCATATGTACCTGAGGGTTCCTCTTATACTGCTGTTGTTTACTAACCTTGCAGTTGTTCTTTATGCCTTCACTACGAAGTGATGGCAAGGAAGGTCACAACCAAGAGGCTGCCCCCAGCAGAAATCACAGATCCACTTAAGAGAGTGTACAGGTCATTATTCTGCCTTGCCCTGACTAGAGTTAGTTATATCTAGAGCAACTGCTGGTTCTGGTCCTGAAAGCTCACCAGGACAAAAGCAGAACCTTGACACTGCATAGGAACTGTCTCAAGGTCTTGGTACAGTTGGAAACTGATTCTCTCATGTTTTCTTTTAGGGAGTGACTGGTGCTCTGGCTGTCTTGATGAAAGATGCTGTTAAACCAAACCTCATGCAGACACTGGAGGTGAGCACAGATGATTTGTTGTATGTGCATTCTCGGAGCCAAGAAGCAGCTGGTTTAGGTCATTCATCACAATCAGCGTTAGCTTACTTGGCTTAGAACTGGAGGTCTAGTGTGGATTCCTACCTAAGGTTTAGGGGCAGGGGAGAAGTCTTTCTAGGTCTGCCATTGGCATGTGGGATAACCCCAAGGAAATACACTAAACTTTATTTGTTCTGTTGTCTTTAATGCAAGGAATTGTTTTGGGGATCTAAATGGTGTGGATGCAGGAGAATGGGAAAGAGTTGCTGGGATTTAGCCATCCTTTTCCTAAGCGGATTAGCATCTCTACTTGTGCAGATTATTATAATCCTGTTTGCCCTGTAGTCCTTACAGCTAATAACAAGTGTTTGATCAGAAGGCTTTAAGATCTGTCTTCTAAAAGTGTTTTTCTTTACCTTCAGGTACCATAGTGCTTAGCTCCTGAAATGCTGCAGATTTGCTAAACTGTACCCTCTGATTTTCTCTTTCTCTCTCTCTCCCACACCTGCCCTTTTCTAGGGAACACCAGTGTTTGTTCATGCTGGACCTTTTGCCAATATTGCACATGGGAATTCTTCAGTGCTGGCAGACAAAATAGCACTGAAGCTTGTGGGTAAAGAGGGTTTTGTTGGTAAGTGCATTTGCTGTTTGTTTGTGTTGCAGGGAGGGATCTGCCCTTTTTTATCGTGACCGTCTTGGGGTTTTCTTGTCTTGGAAGAATCTTCTGATTTGTATAATCAGAGCATGAATTTTCTACCCAGCAACCTCTCACAAGCTTGTTTTCATTTCAACTGTAGTTACAGAAGCAGGATTTGGCGCAGACATAGGCATGGAGAAATTCTTTAACATTAAGTGCCGCTACTCTGGTCTCCGGCCTCATGTGGTCGTGTTGGTTGCTACTGTTCGAGCTCTGAAAATGCATGGAGGAGGGCCTGCAGTAAGTACTAGGCAAGGTTTTCTTTAGGCCTGAGGGAATGTTACTGTTGATCTGATCCAGTCAATTAAGGCCCTGTAGAGTTTGATCTGATTGCAACTGTTGAGATTCACAGTTGTAAGAGAAATCCACGTGTTCCTGTTTCTTGTAAGCTGTTTCATTGTAGTGTGTTACAGATACATGCCTGCCTGTTTAATTGTCCTAAAGAAGTGCTTGTATGCTGGGCCACTTGTGGTGTTACCACAGTCTGTCATTTGTCATATTGTGACTACATCCTGCAGGGTTTTATTCTTTTCTTTTTTTTTTTCCTAGATAAAAGGATCAGCCTGGAGTAGAATGTTGTGTCTTGATGCCATTTATTAAGAATCATGCACAAATTACTGTTATGGATAAAAATCTTAAGAGTTCCTTTTTTTAATTTGTTTTTATTTTCTGTTTTTCCCCTCCCAGGTCACTGCTGGAGTACCTTTACCAAAGGAATATATGGAAGAGGTAACCTTCTTTAGCTGTTTTGACAGTTGACCAACTAACTGCAGTCATGACACAATATTGTCATGCAGTGCAGACCTAGTTAGCCAGTGTGTTGTTTCTTAGCTGCCAGGGAAATGCTTCCTCACACAAACTGTAATCTTCTTCTTTTCCTTTTTTATTTTTTTTTTTTTAATTAATGGTGTTACTTTAGCTCTGCTCTTTCAAGTATTTTTTTATACTTGACTTAAGCAGTATTCAGAGCCTTCTTGTTTCTCCTGAGCTCAGGCAAATGTCTGTGCACTCAATTTTTCATAGTAATACCTACTCTTTGTCCCCTGACCCTCTCAATATGAAGTAATTGCTTGCCTGAAATATTGTCTCTGACAATATTCAGAGTGCCTATCTAATTGTGCTTGTAGCAGCAACAGTTTCTGGTTTTATTCTTCTTGCCCCGTCCTTTACAAGCAGAGAGGAAAGTGAGCTAACATCTCAGCTTCTGTCCTTCTGTCTTAAATGGTTGTGTACACTTGGATAATTGATCTAGCTGCCTTTACACTGCTGCAGCTTTGTCACTTGTGGAGCTTCTGTATGGATTATCCTTTGCATAGGAAGGGATGAAAAGTCTGGATTTCTGTGAACAGTCTCTGATACTGCAAAATGTAAATATGCGTAAACCAAAAGCTGTTGCCATAGACTTCAAACAAGTGTCATGAAATGCACTGCTAATGATATTTAATACATAAAGAGGAATGTGTCAGAGATGAAAATGAAGCTTCACTGTGGGGAGTTAATGAGCACTGGTATTAACTTACTCAGACTAATAAAACGTTTTTTCTCTTGCTTGGCTTGGCAGCTGACACCAGTGATCGCTAGAAACAGTCCTTCTTCTCCTGTCTTCCATCCAAGAGTAGGCACTGGTCTGGACTGTTCAGAAAGCAGCACTGGGGAAAGCAGCCTTTGTGGTTTCAGTCTCATTTTGATTTTTTTATCACTAGCTGTGGACATAGTGGGTTTGGAACAAAAGTTTCACTCCCCCTGATAAAACATGCCTTCTGCTTGTTGTTTTCTTTCCAGAATCTTCAACTATTGGCAAAAGGCTGTAGTAACCTAAACAAGCAAATCCAAAATGCACGGATGTTCGGTGTCCCAGTAGTAGTGGCTGTCAATGCTTTCAAGTAAGTTGTCCTCCACAGGAAATAGAGTCTCTGTGTGGTCTTCTTATGCAAACAGAACAGCTCTGAACTGGTGCGTTAGAGCTGATGCCAGTTGAAGCGGAGTAGCCAACTAAGGATTCTTCATCTGATGTAAATGCATATTGGCTGAAAGATTATGGGTTTTAGCTTGTTGTGTGTACATGATAGAGCCCCTCTAAATCAGCAATGCTAATACCTTTTTGAGTTTGCTTCTGAAAACAGGAATCACATTGCCAATAAAGAACAGATAACAAGAGAAGGTCTGGAATGCTGCTCTGTCGGTAGTCATGGGTTTCTGTAGGTAGATCCAGAGCTACCTGCTGCTGTCTGTTCTGCTGTGGAGTAGCTTCCTTCACCAAAGTGCCAATGCTGTGGTGGATAGCCCCTTAGCAGCTCCCTGATGGCTAGATTCTGTGATTTCTTTGGGTAACTTTTGAATGTTGTCAACAAGAGTCATGGTTAGCATAAGTTGTTCATTTACTGCGTGTACATTCTGGTACAAATGCAGAAACTTTTCTCTTTACAGGACAGATACAAAGGCAGAACTGGCCCTTGTAGTAAAACTGGCAAAGGAAGCAGGAGCATTTGATGCTGTGGAGTGCACTCACTGGGCAGAGGGAGGTAAAGGAGCAGTTGCACTGGCACAAGCAGTTCAGAGAGCATCACAGTCACCCAGCAACTTCAGATTCCTCTATGATGTGGAGGTAGGAACTTGCAGTTTCACAGCAGTACTTTGTTCATGAGGTAGAGATCAGTTGGTGCGCTGAGAAACTAATAAGAAACTTTATTTTAGACCGTGACATTTATTCCACTGGTCTCAAAGACCTAGTTAGTAAGTTGTTTCAGCTACCCAGCAAAATACCTTTTACTTTTAATGCTGAAAGATGCTCTGCTGGAGGTGACACAGGTTTCTACTATAGCACCCATGTTCCAGAGTAGGGGGCAGTTTAGTTCTTGAATTTGAGACATGAACTCCTGTCAGACCATGGGTAGGAGTAAGCCTAGCCAAACCTGTTGCATTACTGCAGAGTTTCTAGTGAACTTGTTGCCTAGGATGGGAATCTATACACCAGGTTAAGGAACAGAATTTGTCCATTTTTAACTTTTTTTTTTTTACCTCTTCTCTGCAAATAAGGCTTATGGAGTCACACTACAGCTTGGTGTGGAAGAGTGTGTGTGTGTGTGTATTTCTAATGACTTTGTAACAGAGGTAATGAAGTCACTCTTAGTTCCCAGCCTATGGCCTGAATCCTCCTTTAATAGCAAGTTCCTATCCAAGAATCAAAGGAGGTACAGACCTCATAATCAAGTACCTCATTGTGTCTATTTTATCTCTGTAACAGGTGCTTTCAAATTTTCTTTTTTAACATGTTTTATTTGTGCTTTTATTTAACACTAACTTGTATTCACTCAAATTATTCTTCTTCACACTTGACTTCAACTTGAGAGCAAAGATGTCTCTTTTGCAGTGGGGTTAATTAACAAGTAAGCACAGTTTACAGTGTTGTGTATCTTTTTGTTGATAACTGTAGTAAACTAGTTTTGCCCTCTTATAAGAGAAACAACATCACCAAGATAAATGAGACATGTTTTGAAAGCCCTCAGATTACTGTGTAGATTTGTTCTACAGCAAATGGCAATAGCTCTTGTTTCTGCAGTTGGGCACTGCACAACACATAGGAAGGACTCTGAAGCTGCTGTGATATTACAGCTCTCTGTAGTTTGGCCACACTGACTTGCCTGCCTTTTGTTTTATTTTTCTAGCTCCCTGTGGTAGATAAGATCAGGCTTATTGCACAGAAGATCTATGGGGCAAGTGACATCGAGCTACTTCCAGAAGCACAGGAGAAAGTCGCCTTGTACACTAAGCAGGTGAGTTTTCCACATCACCTGCTACCAGTGGTGCTTCTCATTTGAAATGTTCCTATTGAACAGTGGTGTTCAAGTGGTGTGAGAAGGAAATCATTGCTTAATTATGTCCTTGTGCTGGACTCATTGGGTACTGCTGTGGCAGAAGGTAAAGAGGAGGTAGTATGGAGAGGGAGTAACGGGCCCTGACTTCTAGTGGAAAAGACAGAACTCATCTAGCCCAGTAGTGTATCTATGATAGTGTGTGGGGAGAGAGGGGTGGGAGGATTCAGTGATCTTTTTCCACAGTAATCTTTCAGCAATTTGGGAATTACAAGTGGTCACAATGGTGCTAATTAGTCTCTGATTTTTTTTCTTCTTGTTCTGCTGAGTTGTCTAGTCGGTTTTTGAACCCGTATAGATTTCTTACAGTTGTAGTTATGTTGAGGAAAGAGTTCCACAGGTGATACAATACCTCTTGTAGGAAAAATAGTCTACTTTTATAAGTTGTGAATTAGATTTTTGACACTGTCTCCCACAGCATCCTTGCAGCTAAACTGAGGAAGTGTGGTCTGGCTGATTGGGTAGTGAGGTAGATTGTGAAGTGGTTGAAGGACAGAAGTCAGAGAGTTGTGGTCAGTGNCCTGGTGGATGGAAGGATGACCATGAGCCAGCAGTGTGCTCTTGTGGCCAGGAGGGCCAATGGGATTCTGGGGTGGATTAGAAGGGGTGTGGTTAGCAGGTCAAGAGAGGTTCTTCTTCCTCTTTACTCTACCCTGGTGAGGCCGCATCTGGACTATTGTGTCCAGTTCTGGGCAGCTCAGTTTAAGAAGGATAGGGAACTGCTGGAAAGAGTCCAGCACAGAGCTACCAAGATGATGAAGGTGCTGGAACATCTTCCTTCTGAGGAAAGGCTGAGGGAGCTGGGGCTCTTCAGCTTGGAGGAAAGGAGACTAAGGGCTGACGTCATTTATGCTTCTAAATATGTGAAGGGTAGGTGTCAGGAGGATGGGGTCAGGCTCTTCTCAGTGAAGCCCACTGACAGGACAAGGGTCAATGGCTGTAAGCTGAAGCATAGCAGATTCCGTGTGAATACAAGAAAAAAATTATTTTTCCCAGCTGAGGTGCCACTGCACTGGCACAGGCTGCCCAGAGAGGTTGTGGAGTCTCCTCCTCTGGAGGTATTCAAAACCTGGCTGGATGTGCTTCTGTGTGATCTGGTCTAGGGAATCCTGCTGTGGCAGAGGGGTTGAACTAGATGATCTTTCGAGGTCCCTTCCAACTCCTAATATTCTGTGATTCTGCGAATGTGCTGGGAGCTGATTTTGTCAAATGGTTCTTCTAGTGCTTCTTTCTTTAATGGTTAGTGGAGCATAGAGAGAGAGCTTGAGAGAAATAGAATGGGCATGCAGAATGGTCCAAGGATCTGACTGGCTGTGGATGAAGCAGTTGGTGAGGAGTGAAACGTCAGGATAAAATATCTGATGTCTGTAGGGAATGGCAGAACGGAGAAGTTAGGTTTGTGCACAGGAAAAGTAACTGGGTTTTCACTTACTTCTCTTTCTCTCTTTTCATTGCTTTTCCTAGGGATTTGGAAACCTGCCAATCTGCATGGCTAAAACTCACTTATCATTGTCTCATGACCCTGAACAAAAAGGAGCACCTACAGGTTTTGTTCTGCCAATCCGAGACATCCGGGCCAGTGTTGGTGCTGGATTCCTGTATCCACTGGTAGGAACGGTAAGTGATTGAGTGAAACCCTCAGCTGTGGGGCAAGAACAAACAGCTTCATGTGCATTCCAGTAAGCAGTTACAAAAGATACCTTCATTTAGGAGACTCCTTGTCATCTGTAGTTGTCTTAACAGTCCAGTGTATTAGATGCCCTTACCAAGTTTTTTTCAGGGGAAGGGGGAAGCTAAAATAGACCATCTGACCTCTTGAATGCTTAGCAAGCCCCCAGTGGACTCCTTAGGTCCCACATCTCTGTCTTCCTAGATTTTGAGGAAAGAGTGAGCTCTGCAACTAATGAATTCTGAGAACTGCAGTCTGGTAGAGGGGATGGGAGAAATCCTTGGCCCACCTAGTTGCCATTTGCATTCCTGATGAACACACTTTACAGTATTGCAGGTGAAGCCTGTGTACACCTGCAAATCAGGGTAGAACAAGACAAGTCCTGCAAAGCTTACAAAGCAAACAACTTTTGGTGAGAGACCTCCCAAAGCGAAGCTGATCTGTACATTAATCATTTATCAGTCTCCCCTCTCGTTTGGTTCTCATGGCTTTGCTGACCATCTGTTTGCTGTTCAGCCTGCATCAGTTCCAGCAATTCATTTCACTGTGCCTTTGAGTTTTTAGTTTCTCTTCATTGATGTGGTTGGCATAATGTGAGCTGAGAGAGAGTAGCTACAATGGAAACAGGGTCAGGAAACACCTTTGATATGAATGCCTGGTGGAAATAGGAGCTATGTGTAAAATGTGCTCACTTTCAGGTTTGCATCCAAAGAAAGAATGTTAGGGTGAGAGGATCACCTGGAAATCTTGTCTGAGGAATCTCTTCTGGGCAAATACCAAGTGATTTGTTAGATTGTTGTAGGGGATGAGGCAGCTGGAGCAAGCATCTCTTATCTTTTTTTTTTTCTTTGTGGTTGTTTTTTTTGTTTGTTTTTTTCATTTGAGGGCCTAAACCTTGTTGGGAAATCTTCATGGCAATATGTTTGTTTTAATAAGTTTTCAAAAGCATTAGGGGTGCATGGCTCAGATGATGAAATTTGCTGATTTAAAAGCTGGATCCTTTCTTCCTTCAAATGCTAGTTAGAGCCAAAAATTGGATATTTTTCTTTTAATTATTAAAAAAAAAATAATAAAGTAAATAAGGGTTTCCAGATTACCTAACACAAATAAAATAACCACATCCTGATTAAAGTCTGGCTCATCCATCTTTTTGAAAAGTAATGTGTGTTTAGGGATAAAATGAAAGATAGCATGCTTGTTCCTGTTCTTAATGGCATTTTTTTGCAAGCCAAGATTTAATCAAAATCATGACATTTCTTTTTATCATAAACACTGGAGGAAAAAAAAAGGTACACAGCATTAATGAGCTACACAGAAGAAAGATGTTTTCAGACATTAAAACTTAACATTTTGGCTCCCTTTCTGATGTCTTCAGTTTCTATGTAGTTGGACTCTTTACTTTCTGTTCTCAACCCAGATTGTTAAAGTTTTCTTGGACACTTTAGTAAATCACAGTGTTAACTCTGCTAGAGTTAACAGTAAGTCTTCTGGTTAGGAAAGTGAAAATCACTCTTCTGTGGTGTCTGCAGAGCCAGGGAAGGGATGTCCTTTTGAGAAGAAATCCAGTGCTACTTGAATCAGATCACTATTTTAAACTCATTCAGCAGAAGGTATGTTAGCCTCAGAAAATTTTTTTGCCAGCAGCCACTGAAGTGTGAGCTGAAAATGCAGCCAATATGTAGCTCTGTGCAGAAGCTTTTACAAGAAATTTGAGGTTAAATGAATCACTGGTGCACATGTATTCATGTTATCTGGAGTTAATCAAAGGTATGACACATTTCATTTTTTCCTCAGCTTCTGAGCTTTGTCTTTTTTCCCTTTGTGGCTCAAAGTTGCACCTGTTTTACCTTCATGAAGTCCTTTAAGTTTTAAGGGAAATATCATTTCAAAGATTATCTAGAGTTAACTTGAAGCATGAAAGATAATTATAAGGGAAGTAACACGTTGAGTTCAAATTGGTTGGTTTTCTGGTGCTGCTGCTGCTGAATTGAAAACAAATTATTGCTTCAGCTCTGATTTTTAGTTCCCAACCTGAGGGGTTTTTGTGGGCCCCACAAGTGCAATAACAATAGCTCTCAGTTGGTATCGGTTTTATTTGTAGTCTTGCAAGGGGACTGATGGTATTCATGTGGTCTAATTTTTGGTAAGTAAATGGTGGGAATTGCCCTGGGTTCTTTTTCAGCACATGTGGTGTTGATGGGGAGGAGGATAATGGAGAAAGAGTTCATTTCCTCAGCTCTGAAACTAATCGAGGGCGTTAAGCATTGGAGGCATTTGTACAGAAAATTAGTAATCTGGTTCAAAATTACCCTGTGCTGCATAGTAGTTAGGGGTTTAAGCAGACTGCCTTTAAGTAATAGATAGCAAAGTTTCCACTGTGGGCTGCCCTGTGGATAAGAAAGGGTAGGAAATTTGACCATTCCTTTCAAAACAGGAAATGCAAGAAATCATAAGGTCAAGCCCATCTTCAGAAATGTGGCACCTCCTACTCTGTTGAGTGTCACTCTCTCAGCTCCTGCTGTGGCCCTCTGAATCTGTGGGTGGAGATGTGCAAAGCTTTTCATTGATAAATCAATAAATAGGCAGCCTCTTGCTTTGCTTGACCAGAGGCTGGCAGTGACTGTGGTGAGAACAGGGCAACCCCTTCAGGCGCTTTGGATCTCTTAATACCTTGGCTCTTGAGAGCAAAATATTCATAGAGCTAAACACAAAACACAAGGAAAAAGGGTATCCTCTGTAGCCCTCCCCTAATTCTCTGTCTGGACAAGCAGCAGCTCTGACAAAAAGCTAGTGCACTCCTAGAACTGATTACAAAGAGTAGACTTGAAGTGAAGTGACTTGTATGTCCATGCAAGACCTGCTGGGGTATATTACATATGGGACTGGATTTAGGGAACAGCTTAGGAAAATGGGGTGGGAGTCCAAAAGCTCCCCAGATGGTTTTGAGAACTGCAGAAAATGCCTAACCAGTAGAGCTCTGCCTCCTTGCTGCTTAGCTTATTATCAAAATCAAAAGGAAGACTGGGAGGTAATTTGATTAGTGTGCAAAATACTTGCTCAGAGAGAAAATACCAGGTTGTCAAAGAGATCGTTAATCTACTGGAGACAAGCATAACAATAATGATCATGAAAGCTGAGGCTGGATGATGCAGGTAGAAAATGAGACCTAGATTATATTATTACTGTTGTTACTCTTATACAGGGGTGGATGACCACTGGCACAAACTACCAGGCAAGGTCACAAGTTGTCCATCTTTGCTTAGCCTACCTATGCTGCTGGGCTAAACACTAACTTAGGGAAGGGGGAATCCTTCCAGCTGCCTTAGTAAATCAGTCCCACTGTAGTCTCCACTGGCCTTGCATTCTGCAGCTCTGCAATTGGGCACTTAGCAGTGGGACAATTTGGAGAGGGCCAGCCTAAGGCAGGCATAGTGCTGGCAGCTGTTCTGCTAGCTTCAGTTCTGCTGCTGCACAGCCCTTCTGACTTGGAACACCTCAGAAATGTTCCAGTCAGGAGAACTGACCTCTCCATCTCTATTCCAGCTTTATCCTAGTTAAAAAAATAAAACAAAACCAAAACAAAA
>VWZX01007368.1:41261-53966 GCA_013399015.1 Galbula dea | reverse complement strand
TTTCCAACCGTAATGATTCTGTGATTCTGTGATCACAGTGGTGATTACCAGAAATTGTTTTTTTGAGTGATGCCCAGTAATACCCAGAGGAGAACCTACAACCCGTGGACATGACCCACAGTGAACTCACGACATGCTTCCTGCACTGAGAAGACTGCCGTGAGAGGTGGAGATGAAGATCTGCAATCATGGACAATCATGGAATGAATGGAATTCATGAATTTTTCTACATAAAGAGAATTATAAACTAAATCTTCCTTATGAGGAAAGGCTGAGGGAGCTGGGTCTCTTTAGCTTGGAGAAGAGGAGACTAAGGGGTGACCTCATCTATGCTTTTAAATATGTGAAGGGTGGCTGTCGGGTGGATGGGGTCAGGCTCTTCTTGGTGAGGCCCAGTGACAAGACAAGAGGCAACGGTTATAATCTGGAACATAGCAGATTCCGTGTGAATGCATGTAGAAATTTTTTCCCAGTGAGGATGACAGAGCGCTGGCACAGACTGTCCAGAGAGGTTGTGGAGTCTCCTTCTAGAGAGATATTCAAAACCCGTCTGGACGTGCTTCCTAGAGCTGGTCTAAGGAATCCTGCTGTGGCAGGGGGGTTGGACTAGATGATCTTTCGAGGTCCCTTCCAACTCCTAACATTCAGTGATTCTGTGATTCTGAGATGACAAGGATGGTATGGAATAAGGGGTGGAAAGTTCTGGTTTGGGTTAGAACAGAACTAATTCTGTTCATTGATTTTTCTTTTAAGTTGAAGCTCCTCTAAGAAACTGCAGCTTCTAAGACTAAGAGTATGTTTTCATAGGGACTGCCAGCTTCTATCAGTGATAAGACCTAATGTTTAGATTTACTACCAAGGATTGGTATGCAAAGCAAGGTCACTGCTAAATCTTGTGTCTCATGTTGGGGGGGGTGCAGGGTAAAGGCTGCACCTTCAGGGAGGAGCAGACAGAACAGGTGACCCCAAACAGACCAACTAAAGTATTCCATTCCATATCCGTCATATTTGATATACAAACTGGGGGTCAGTCCCCCCTTGCTGGATTTCAAGATTGTTCCCGATTGCTAGAATTTTCTCCTGAGCTTCGGTGATCCCTAAGTTCCTGCATCCAGTACCAGGATCTAGCCCCTGAGCCTGACTCATCTGCTGCTGAGGCCTTCTGTTGCAGTATCAGTGGTGACGTAGTTGACATCAAGGGGGGGTTTGGGTTTGGTATTGGGTTCTGTACATATTTGTATATATTTCATTTAACATTATTATTATTATTAAAGTAATTTTAGCTTTATTTTCCAATCCACAAGTCTCTCTCTTATCCCCTTTCCCTTCCCGTTGTAGGGGGGGAGGGAGTAACAGGGAGCCTCTGTCATTGGGTTGGTGGTCGGCCCAGCCTTGACCTTTGACACTGATGAATATATTTTCTTTTTTTAGCATGTTATAGTTAAATGAATTTTCCTTTCATGTTGTCTTTTTTGGCTGCGAATCAAGATAAACCCAAGAGAAAAAGGTCATTTTTAAAGAAATTGTTTTATTTTCCCCCTTCTTTCCTACGGGCAAGGATTCAAGCTTGTTTCAATTTGAATTTAACCAAGTGCCAGAGAAATGCCTCCTCTTCCTCCTTCTCTTGCTGCTGTAGCTGGTGACCATGCAATCACAAGCACATTGTTGCCAAGGTGAAATGCTGCTTCTGGGTGAGGCACATGGTCCCAGATGGGCACCTTGGAGCTGCAGCAGCGAACTTTAACTCTTGCAATAATTTGCTCCATTATCTGATGCAATACTGCCAGGTGGTACCTAGGACTACTTCCAACAGAAGCACCAATTTTCAATATTGATTCAGTGGTACTTCTCCTCTTTCTCTGAGGGACTGCAAAGGGCAACACAACCCATGAGAGCAAAGACAGTGGCTGAATCCACTCCAAGTGCAATTAGTTCTCCTCCTGTTAGCCCTTACTCAGCACTCACTGCTGTGCTGTGCCTGTCCCCATCCCCTATTTTCTGTTCTGCCGTCCTATTTCTTCTCTTCAGGGCTGCACCCAATAGCATCCTTGAGGCCCATTCTCCAAGGAGATGTGGCTCCTCAACAGTGTTATGTTGCAATAAGCTTTTCTAAGCTACTAGTAAGAAAAGGTTTTCTGTTCTTTTTTTTTCTCCCCTGGCTTCTGAAAGCCTTTTCCTGCAGCATCCTGCTGTTCCCTTCCCCATGAATTTATATCTAACTAATCAAGCAGGATTGCTTGGCAGCAAAAAGCCAGGGCAGCTGCTTGGAGGAGACAACCCTGAAAGAGGACCAAGCTGCGCTGTCCAGAGCTGCCCAGTGCCCATGACTAACCCTGCCTGACAAAGAGAGTGGGGTGAATGGAGGGGGAACACTGGCTCCCCAGGCCTCCAGCCTTCCCTCACTGGGGTTGACTGACTAAAACCAGCACTTTAAAGTATAGATATCAAGAAAAAGGCTTCCTTTCATTTTATTCAGTTTTCAGACATTTCTGTGTTGGAGCTGGTTGCAGTCCAGGCTTGGCATACATAGAAGTTGTCCTGCAAAGAGTCTTTGAGCAGAGTTTGTGGATAGGGAGTTGCTAATATCAGCATCAAGATGAAGTGATTTGGTGAGTTATGTATATTGATGTCAATCATGTTTCCCTTTGGTGTTTCTCTCCCTGCAGGGAGGTAAAATAAAATAATGTGCATTTTCTGAGTGTAAACCTGTGTTGCTTGGCCTCAGAGGTGGAAAAACGCAGATATGCCTAAGAGCATTGAGGAAAACACCTTTCTGCAAAAACACCATCTGCGGCTGGTGTAAGCCAGCGAAGCCAGTCATGCCTGATCAGATCCAAGGTCTTGTACAGCTTAAAAGAGGCTTTAAAATGTCCTGGGGAAGCAGCAGGAATTCAGCTTGCTATCTCTAAATCCAGGATCATGTATTATGTATTTTTTACCAGAGTTTGTATGAGATCGGACCCATCAATAGCCTGCTCTTTGATGAGTGAAGGCTTAGCACAATGGCTGGCAGTGGGAGTGTGAGTCAGGGTAAGGCACATCAGAAAGGCAGAAGGTGCAGAGGAAGAGGAGGACCTACCCCAGAGCTCTGAGTGGTCATGACTGTGAATTCATTGCAGCCTGAATGTGGTGATGCTTCCCCGGGTTAAAGGGCAGAGCTGCCTCCCTGTGACTTCTGAATTTTTTGCTCTTATTTGCTCTTTAAATAAAAGCTAGGCAGTGACTCACTGCTTTATGAAAAATCCCACTGTGCCCATTTTAACTAATCTAGCATGTGCTAAGTAGTTTTCAGAAGATAGGCTTAGGACAGCTTCACATCTTTCTAAAAGAGAAATACAGAACTTTCCTGGACTACAGCAAACTGTCTTCCCTCCAGCTCCCCCATGCCACAGGGAATGAATTTCAGAGCTTTTTTTCCAGCTCATTATTCTAAGCATTTCCTGTTAGGTGTCTGAGTTTCAGTGGCAGTGTTGTGCTATAATCACAGAATGTCAGGGGTTGGAAGGGACCTCAAAAGATCATCTAATCCAACCCCACTGCCAGAGCAGGATTCTTCTGACCAGGAATTGAACCTGGGCCCCAGTGGCGAGAGCATCAAATCCTATCCACTAGACCACCACTAAATCGGGTATACATATCTACTTCTGACATAGGCTACGACGGCCAGAAAAGAAATCCATTGCATTTTAGATTGAGATAACAGTTTAATCTGATCTGCACTTGGGAAAGAATAATCTGCCAGGGAAAGTCCAGGTCCCTGAAGGCAGCATGCAAGGCAGAGGCACTTTCTCATAACCTACCCTACAGAGAGATGACCTTTCTCAAAAGAAAGCACTGGGAGGTCTTACTTGATGACCATTTTTCAAGCTGTTTTTAAGCCTATGATAAACCCCATGAGCAGAATGTGTGCCATGAAAGAAGAGAGAAATCAAAGCTTTCCCTGGCCTTGCAGAGAGCTTGATGCTTAGCAAAGAGAAACCCCCAGGATAAGCAGCAGGAGCAGGTTGTCCTCAAGAGGAAAATCAGCCTGTGGTCCGGAAGACCATGTACGAAACAAAGCAAGGGCCTCTGCCTGGCCAAGGGAAGGACTCTCCCCCAATACACCACATCAACAGCTCACTCTCTGCTTGTTAAACACTACCACACCTATGACAGCCTTGAAACCTCTAAGTTGGATAAGGCAAGGTTAGCAAAGAGCAACAAAAAGATTTGTTCATGTTTGTAGTCAAAAGTTTGTAAGCCTATTCCTTTTTTACTTTTTCCTACTGGCTGTAGTTATGCAGAAAACCTAAACCAAACCAAACAAACAAACAAAAAAAAGCAAGCACAGTTTCTGACTAACCATTTTGTATGTTTTAAGAAGAAATGCTTTGGTTTTCAGTTCTTCTGGAAACAGGTCATTCCGTGTTGGGCAAATACTGTTACCCAGCAACAAGGCAGGGAAAAATAAAGGGAATAGGAGGTGAGGGGGGAGAGGAGCAGAGCCAGTTTTCTCCCTGATGTCCTTGGTGGGATCTATGTGCAAATGCAGTGGTGGGTGCCCTCAACCACTATATGTCCTGGGCCATTGCCTGGCTGGCCACTGTCCTACTCCCCCACAAGACTGGTGTGGAACGAGTCTTTTCCTTGGCAAGGTATGGGGACAACTCCTGGCCATCTATCCACGCTCCTTGCTCCATGGAAGGGCACCTGCTCTGAGACACCCAGCACTGGGCATTGCTCAGACCCCCTGAACATCGCTTGCTTATTCCAGCTGGTCAAGAGGTTTTACCTCCAGCTACATCCTTTCTTTAAAGAGTTGTTGAAATCTGGCTCTGAAACGCTGCATGATGGAACAGCTTGCCTAGAGTTGTGGTGGAGCATCTGAGGGCCAATTACACTCCCTGCATAAAGACATTAGGGCATCCTACCCTTAATCTTTTTTATGGCTTCTCCTGCTAGATTTAAAAGCCCTGTATATAAACAAGCTCTTAAATAAGTAGACCTGGAAGTATAATCTCCTCACATAGATTCTTGTTTTCAAATTGTGTTCAAACCATCTCAATCTTCAGACAAACAAAATGGATTGAGACCATTAGGTTTCTCCCCCTAAAGGGGCTTTTAGAGATGACCCTTCTCTGAGTACTCTGTTTCCCTACCTGCGCTTTTAGATGTGTAGGCAAGTCAGTAAGTGCCAATATCAGCCTATATGTCTGCTCAGCTTTTTCCTTTTCTTTGTCCAAGGATCTCATCAGTCCATTTGTGCGCAGCATTAAGCTCCGCATCAACACTCATAATTCCTCTGCGTCCTGACAGTGTGTTTATCCACAATTGCAGAGCGCTTTGGAAGAATTACACTGTGTTTGCTACCTGGCTGATCATCACTATCCTCCCTCATTAATAACAGCTTGCATGACCAATGCCCCCTTGTATCATGAGTGGGATATTTTTAGAGCAATAATCCTCTAAGGGAGGTTTTGGGGCTAATCTTCACTCACTGAAGTACCAAGTGGAAGATGTGAACTTCTTATTCCTGACCAGAACAAAGTGCTGTTTCCACTCTTTGAGTGTTTTTTGCATTAGAGAAGTTGTAGCCAAGCCACAGGTGGAAGAAGGGTCAGGCACGATTTATGATATTGGAACAGTTCATTGTAACTCCAGCTGGCAACTTCGTAAGCCAGACATTCTTCCATCCTGTGGCTGTTGGGAGTCTTGTCTAAAGAGGAAAAGATTAAACAAATGGAGGTGCACGCAGGAAAAAACATGTGAGACACTCTGCCATTCCAGGAAGGGCAGGAGAAAGGGAGCACAAAGATGTGAGGGTGGTGGGAAGCATTACCTTTCCTTCAGGTCTGTTTCTTGGGAAGATTTACTCTGAATTTCTTTGTGCTGCACTCATCTGTCTTCTCAATAACTTCCCAATTTTTGGTTCCAGACAGCAGTATCATCCCCTAAGCCTTTTTTTCTGAGCGAACAGAGTGCCCTTGGTCTCTCCTCATCTGTCCTGTGTTCTGTCTACTTTAATATCTGGCCTCCACTGGACTGACTCCAGTATATCCACAACCTCCTTGTGCTGCTCATTTTTCTTGTGTCCAGGAAAAAAAGGGTTGTTTTTCTTCTCTGAGGCTTGCAGTCATGCGGCCAGGCCTGGTTTAGAGATGAAAGGCTTTCCTGAGAGCCTGCTCGTGGCTGCTGCTCCTTAGGTATTGTTGTGCCTCCTTGTTTTTGAGCCAATATCAATATTTAGCCAAGCCTACGAAGAGGAAAAACATTACAGTGCACCCATTCCTCCTCTTTTTTACTTAGTGAAGAAAAGTCATGCCAGCAACAGCTCTGGAAGCAGTGTATCATGTACTTTTAGCCAGAGACATCAGCTAAATCTTTCTTGGGATAAAAAGACCCCTGAGCATCCCAGGGAAAGTGATCAAACTGAGGACCTCCAGGCTCTGCAGAGGCAGGGTTTGCAGAGTCATCCCCTCTGTAGGACTGTGGTAGGGACAAGATAACAACAGAATGGAAACACAGGGTTCCATGGTCACTAGCCTGTGCAGACCAGGTTCATGGCCAGTCACAGAATCACAGAATGTTAGAAGTTGGAAGGGACCTCGAAAGATCATCTAGTCCAACCCCTTGCAACAGCAGGATTCCCTAGACCAGGTCACACAGAAGCGCATCCAGACGGGTTTTGAGTACCTCCATAGAAGGAGACTCCACAACCCCTCTGGGCAGTCTGTGCCAGTGCTCTGGCACCTGAACTGGGAAAAATTTTTTTCTTGTATTCACACCCAGGTGCTGTGGCTGGCTGCATAAGGATGCCAGTGAGTAACCCAGGTTAAATGTTCCAGAAATGCTTTTGGTGCAGAGATTTTTCACAAGTAGTCTTTCAGCATGAACTAAAGCCACCACAGCTCCTCTCCTCAGCCACTCTGTCCTAGGCTCTGTCCTCTGCATTTATTTGCTTGCTGGATTTCCCCTCACCTTCTGCCTTTTCTTTCTCCCTCTTCTTCCCAAAGGGTAGGTAACACCCTCCCTTCATGTTTCCCTGTTTCCTTTGCTCAGCCTCCTTCCTGGGGTCCATCACCTGCAGATCTCTCTCGGTCAGATAATCAAGTATTTACCAGTGCTGCCTGACAGCATCTCATCTCCAATTCCTTTCAGCATCTGGGCATCTCCTTCTCTTCTGAGCCTGCCTAAAGGCCTGAAAGGAAAGGAAAATTACCTTTTCAGTTTCATGGAGCAGGCTAAGTATTTGTATGTAGGCCTACATGCAATTCAGAAGTCACCATTAGCCTAATTCATTAAGCCATTAACAATGTTACAGCATGCAAAGTACATTAAAAACCTCTTCTTTTAGGGTCAGTGCAAGCTGATGTGAGGCATTAGTGCTACTGCAGAATTTAAAAGCTCCTGTAAAGTGATGGCCAGTGTTGCCCTCTGCTCCCCATAGCAAGACATAAGGACCTCTGGCCTTGCAAAGCTGTCAGAATTGCTCTGGCAAGTTCTCTGAACTTCTACAGCAATCTGCCCTATGAGGTATGCCTGGCCAGAGATTTAATTATTCCTTTCTGCAGGTGACAGCAGTTAGATGTAACTTATGGTGCCAGAGCAGCTCAGGGAAATGCAAGGGGCATCATCTGCAGCATGGATCCAGGTGGGATCACAGAGCCTACATGCCTGCTCCAGATGTGCTCAGCAAGCCCCATGCTGTTAGGGTTCATCTTTGATCCCTGAGGGTAGGAGGTGAGTGCAGGGGCTCAGGCCAGAGGCTGGGATGTCCATGGCATGAGAAGGACTACACGGAGCAGGAAGAGGTGGGAGGTAGCTGTGGGATGCTCAAGTTCCCTGTGGAGTACCAGGCTGAATCTGGAACCTACATGCAGGAAGAAGTTTTTCAGAGGGTTACAGTCTGGGGGTAGAGCACAGGCTGTGCATCTGTCCATCCGTATTTGGTGGTTTCTTCTGAACAAAGCCATTTGTCTTCTGAGACACTGCTGCTATTTCAGTGGTAGTTACCATTGCATATGTTAGCTTTTCTGGACAAGGCAGATTACCATCTTTGAAGAACCCAGAGGGCTCCCTTTGGCTTTTGAATTACTGCCCAGCTGAACAGAGGCCCTGAGCTAAACCCCACCTCCATCAGCCAAGGAAAATCCAGCCACATCTTGCAGCTTTACTTGGTGAACTTTAAGAGTCCCTCCGAAGTCCTAAATAACTTGGTGCTCTCCAAAGCTTACTCTTTTTTCCCCATGTTTGAAGTTACATAGATCTGGCCACCTCAGTAATAAACAGGTCTGTAGTAACAGAGCCATCTGACAAAAAAAGTTGGAGAATTCACTTTTATGGAAATAAAGATATCACACTAAGCTTCCTTTAGTATCCTCTGTCAGACAGAACTTGTGACAGGTTTTCTGGTGAGATGCTGAGGCACTTCATCCCATTTTCTCAGCTCCAGGATTTGAAAGGAACACCAAAGGACAACTTTTATTCTGCTTGAAAACTGCAAATTAGGATGTCTTCAGCACATGTGGTGCAGCATGGTGCTAGGCAGGGCTGCCACCACCAAATCCTCTGGTATTCACTGTTGCTGCCTTCCCCTTGTCCCAGGGCACTGTTTCAGAGCAAGTAATGGGAAACAAGAAGAGAGTTTGGCCTCTGCTGCCTGTTCCACCCTCAAGTGATGGTGAGATCATTTCTGTAGCAGTGCACAGCAACCCTGGGAGTCGTGATCCCCCATTTCAGAGGGGGTCACTCATCATCTCTGGTGTCTCAGCCTTTGTGCATGGTGCTGGCCATCCAGTGTCAGACACTTCCAAAGCTGGCCCCCAGCTTGCAAGGCAAGTACAATTCACGTGGTGAGGCCTCTGTAGCTTCTCCCAGCATGAGATAAAAGTGGTTTATTGCATGGCTCTAACAATGCTATTTGCTAACACGTCACCCAGGGGTGACACAATCTGTACTGGTTAAAGGTAAATGTTAAAACTGTCACTTCAGCAAGAGACATTTGAACGTGCTAAATGGGTCATGTCTTTAAAACAAATATCCCCAACCTAAATTTACAAAGTACTGAAAGTGACAGAGATATGAACACTGAAGCATCCAGAGCCTCTCTCTAGCTGGCAGTTACAGCATCACTCAGGTGCTGGCATGTGGATGAGTCCCCTTTTGGGCAAGCAGAAATTCCTATGCAAGATAACAAGTGCACTGGCAAGAGATGAGGTGGTCACAACCACTTACTGCAACACAAGGGGCAGGTTGGAGGGGGTTTAACAGCACTGAAAGGCAAAAGCAGTAGTGGGTTTCCACAGGGCTGCACTTTAGCCAGGGCAGGTGGGAGGACAGAGGCTGAGCTGCCTGCTGACAGGATAGAAAGCCCAGCTACAGAGCCTTCTCTCAAGACTGGAAATGCATGGTTTTAACCAACACAAAGTACCTGTGCTCAGAACCTTAGCATTAGGGAGCAGAAAGCTGTGCTTAGCCCTCAGAGTGCATGCTACTTTGCTAGTTACAGAGGAGCAAGTGTCTGATTTTCTCAGGCAGCTGCCCACTCCTTCCAGCCAGAGGACAACTGGCTACAGGGCATATTTACTGCGAATGCACCATCACCTACCCTAAACTTTGCTTCCAGGTACTTAATCTGTGACCCTTGTGGCAATGGGGGCAGATTCTAAGCCAGCTACAGACAATGCACCAAAGCAGTACCTGCCTGTACGCTTGGCAGGACTGTGGACCGCCTCTGCCAAGAAAAGCAGCTGAAAGAGCACAAGAGCAATGGCCTGTCCTCAGAGGTGCCCAAAGTGGGACACTGTTGCTCAGGGTGAGAAGGTGGTCTTCTGCAGAGGTCCTCAGTAGTGGTCCAATGAGCCCATTTAGTTGTGGGTCAGCTGGAGTCTCTGGTATGGCACCTCCAGGAATACAGTTGCCACCTATGCCGCATAAGCACAGTTAGGGATTAGGAGATGTGGGCAGGGAGGACATTGTGGATTTGGTGCTCCTTTGGCAAGGATACAGCAGCAGAGGTGGGTGGTGGCAGGGGGTGGACTGTCGCCATGCACTGCATGTTCCCAATGTAGCTGAGAGACGCTCTGTGAGACAGAGGGGCTGCCTTTGCATCTCAAAAAAGGCCCAAAGAAGTCTCCTTGCAAAAGGGAGTGCTTCTTATCAAGTCTGCTAGAAACATTGTGCAGAGAACTAGGCTTGCAGAAATGACCTTGTTTTCACCAGGCACAGATATGGGGAAAGGCTGTTGATGTTCTCAAAACCCTTTCTCCCTGAACTGTTCCACACTGTTATTCTCAGCTGGCCACTTTCATGGGAAATAAAATATTTGAACTAGTGTCAGACATCAGGCTGCCCTGGCGTGTGATGCATCTCACTGGGAGTAGAGCAGAGACCCACCTCAGAGTTTGTGTAAGCCATGGCTCATCCTCTTCTCCAGGCAGCCCGTGGCACGCTGTACGCCAAGAAGACTAGTGCTTTGTGACCCCAGGGAAAGAGAAACTGAGCATAGTGTGCCTCCAACATCAAGGGATCTAGGGATAATTCTTTCAAGAGCTGCTCCCAGATGGCAAAGCTGAATTTGCATATCTCCGTCTTCATATTCCTTCATATTCCTGTATTACAGCTCTACTATCTGATCTTTTTCCCTTGGACATGCTAACAAACACATAACGAAAATGCACTGTGAGTGGTGTGCTAGTTTAAGAGTTTAAAACTAGCAGAATCTCAATATGATCTCAATACTAGAGAGATTACAAGTCAAAATTACAATTTAATAAAAGATAAGAAAATGAACATTACAATAAATGCAACAAACTTAGTTTTAACCCAGAACTAACGACCCAGCACCCTGGGGCAAGAGAAGAAATGGTGCTGCAAGCCCCTGCTCCAGCTCCACGTGCTTCCCCTGCCCCCTTCCCTGAGTCCCAAACAAAAGAAACCTATTTGCTCTGCAGATGAAAAGTCACAGTCTAGCTGAAGAGCAGGGGCTGAGAAGGACCTTGGGGAAGGCAGATCCTGAAGAGTCCCTGCGGCTGGAAAGGGGTACCGGCAAGAGGTCCTGGCGAGTCTCTGCGGCACGAAGGGGTCTCGGCAAGAGGTCCTGAAGGGTCCGGTCCTTCTCTCCGGCTCCTACGAGTGGCTCCCGGAAGTCTCTCCTAGCCCCAAGCCCATACCCCCATGGTTACCGCGGGAACGTCCGACCCCGCCCCCCCCCCCCCCCCGAATGGGCGCGAATGACTTCCGGGGGGGAGGGGCTGTGTGTTGTTTGAAAAGGTGGCATAGAGGTGAGGGATACACAGCTTTGATAAAACTGATCCCAACAGTTAAAAACCAGGACAGTAGGAGCACACAGTAGGTTGTATCTTGCAGTAACTATTTGAGGCTCTTTGCAAATATTAGCAGATGTCTCCAATTCAATTCACAGAATCACAGAATCACAGAACTACCTGGGTTGGAAGAGACCTCCGAGATCATCAAGTCCAACCCTTAATTCTACACTATCATGATTACTAGATCATGGCACTAAGTGCCAGATCCAGTCTTATTTTAAAAACCTCCAGGGATGGTGAATCCACCACCTCTCTGGGCAGGCCATTCCAATGCCTGATTACTCGCTCTCTAAAGAATTTTTTTCTTATATCCAGCCTAAACCTACCCTGGCAGAACCTAAGCTCATGCCCTCTTGTTCTGTTGCTGGTTGCCCGGGAGAAGAGACTGACCCCCACCTGACTACAACCTCCTTTCAGATAGTTGTAGAGAGTGATGAGGTCACCCCTGAGCGTCCTCTTCTCCAGGCTAAACAACCCCAGCTCCCTCAGCCTCTCTTCACAGGACTTGTGCTCAAGTCCCTTCACCAGTTTCGTTGCTCTTCTCTGGACCCGCTCCAGCACCTCAATATCTTTCTTGAACTGAGGGGCCCAGAACTGAACACAATACTCAAGGTGTGGCCTCACCAGTGCCGAGTACAGGGGAAGGATCACTTCCCTCGTCCTGCTGGCCACACTATTCTTAATACAGGCCAGGATACCATTGGCCTTCTTGGCCACCTGGGCACACTGCTGGCTCATGTTTAGCCTCCTGTCAATCAGCACCCCCAGGTCCCTTTCCACCTGACTGCTCTGCAGCCACTCTCTCCCCAGCCTGTAGCACTTCATAGGGTTGTTGTGGCCAAAGTGCAGGACCTGGCACTTGGCCTTGTTGAACTTCATCCTGTTGGAATCAGCCCATCTCTCCAGCCTATCAAGGTCCCTCTGCAGAGCCCTCCTGCCTTCTGGCAGGTCGACACTCCCTCCCAACTTGGTGTCATCCGCAAATTTGCTTATGATGGACTCAATCCCCTCATCCAAATCATTGATGAAGATGTTAAACAGAACTGGACCCAACACTGATCCCTGGGGGACTCCACTGGTGACCGGCCGCCACCTGGATGCAGCCCCGTTCACCAGCACTCTCTGGGGCAGCCATCCAGCCAGTTCTTAACCCAGTTGAGAGTGCACCTGTCCAAGCCATGGGCTACCAGTTTATCCAGGAGAATGCCATGGGAGACAGTGTCAAAGGCTTTGCTGAAGTCCAGATAGACTACATCCACAGTCTTCCCGTCATCCACCAGGAGGGTTACCTGATCATAAAAGGAGATCAGATTGGTCAGACAGGACCTGCCCCTCACAAAACCATGCTGGCTGGGTCGGATCCCATGTCCATTCTGAAGGTGCTGTGTGATTGCACTCA
>VWZX01007368.1:13047-40713 GCA_013399015.1 Galbula dea | reverse complement strand
TGTTTTTGAGGATTGTGTCCCAGGGTGTGCTCTGGACCATTCTTCTGAATAAGTCAAAATCTGCCCTCCGGAAGTCCAGCATAGAGGTTTTATTGGTGGTCCTCCTTGCATCCCTGAATATTGAAAACTGTATTATTTTATGGTCACTGTGCCCCAGTTGGCCTCTGACCACTACATCTCCCACCAGTCCCTCTCTGTTTGTAAACAGCAGATCAAGTGGGGCCCCACTCCTGGTAGGCTCATTTACCAGCTGGAGCAGGAAATTATCCTCTATACACTCTAGGAATCTCCTAGACTGCCTCTTCTCTGCTGTGTTGAGCTCCCAGCAGATATCTGGCAGGTTGAAGTCCCCCACAAGAACGAGGGCTGGTGATTTTGAGACATCTGCCAGCTGCTTGTAGAACAACTCGTCCCCTTCATCATCCTGGTTGGGTGGTCTATAACAGACTCCTACCAGGATGTCAGTTTTGTTGGCCTTCCCCTGGATTCAGGTCCACAAGCAATCAATCCTATCGTTGGTGACCTCAAGTTCTACAGAGACAAGAGACTCTCTAACATATAGAGCCACCCCTCCACCTCTCCTTTCAGAAAGGAAAATTACACATTTTCCTTTCTGAAATCAGTAGTTGCAAATCAAGAAGCGATATTTTTGCTAACAGAAGATCAGGGGATGGGGAAGAATTCCCATATTTGATGGAAGAACAAAAAAATATATCCAACACCACCATGAACTCCAAAGTCTCCAAAATACTGCAGGAGGGAGCCAACGGAATTTACTGCCTCTTAATATAACATATAATACAAAGCAATCAACAGTAATAGAAAAGTATCTTAAAACTAGATTTTGATTTCCTGTCCAGTAAGTATTTCCTTTGTCTCAGCCATTTCCCAGCCTCACTGAAGTCACAGTGGTGAGGCTGGAGGCCCATGCTCAGGGTGACATGGGCAAGGAGAGTCCTGATTCTCAGCCAAACCAGAAGTTGCCCCACCACCTTTTCCTGGTTTGGGTTAGAACAGAACTAATTCTGTTCAGTGATTTTACTTTTTAGTTAAAACTCCTCTGAGAAACTGCACCTTCTGAAACTAACAGCATATTTTCATAGACACTGCCAGCTTCCAGCAGTGATAAGGCGTAATGTTTAAATTTACTACCAGGTATTGGTATGCAAAGCAAGGTCACAGCTAAATCTTGTGTCTCATGTTGGGGGGGTGCAGGGTAAAGGCTGCACCTTCAGGGAGGAGCAGACAGGACAGGTGACTCCAAACTGACCAACTAATGTATTCCATCCCATTGATATATAAACTGGGGACCCGTTCCCTCTTGCTAGATGATTATTCTGGGTTGCTAGATTATTCTCCCTTCTTGGTTCCTTCTTCTGCGCTTTGGTGATCCTGAGGCCTTCTGTCACAGTATCAGTGGTGACGTAGTTACCATCAAGGGGGATTTGGGTTTAGTATTAGGTTTTGTACTTATTTGTACATATTTCATTTATCATTATATTATTATTAAAGTAGTTTTAATTTCATTTTCCAATCCACAAGTCTCTCTGTCTCTCTTTTGTCCCCTTTCCCTCCCTGTTGGGGGGAAGAGGGGGCAATAGGGAGCATCTGTCATTGGGTTGGTGGTTGACCAGCCTCAATCCTTGACACACCTTCCAGAGAGCTTATATCAGAATAAAACAGGAAAAATGAGATGGTCTGTTTCAAAAGCATCAGAAGCGGAACTCCCATACCAGCAGCAATAGCCTGGAAACATTATTTCAAATTAAGAGTCACTATCTAGTACAGTTCCTAGCTGCTCTTTCATTTACAGTCCCCTTAACTTTCAGTCTATAATAGAAGCATGATGTGCAGAAGAAAACTTTACAACCCATGAAAGATTATAAAGTAAGTACGTTTTATTGCAGCCCTGGAGAGCGGGGGAATAGCTTCTCCAAACCGCTATACCCAGACAAGTTTCAGACCATTATTTAATGCACTAATCTATACATATGCATTACTAGGATATACATATGCAGTTGATTTCCAGGAAATAGGTGGGATCATTAAAATCGGTTCAAGGAACTCATTATCATAAGTATCCTCCTCTTGGTGCATGTGCACTGCCTCCTGGTGGTTGTGGGCGGTGGTCCTCTGAGGAAAGCTCTAAGTCTTCTTTATGGTGGTATTTTCGACTTTGTCCAATTTTACCGAGTTGGTAGCCATCAGGGTCACGTAAACTGGTTCTGTCTGGTAGTCCACCAGCTGGGTTCCCATTATCTCGTAGTGGGGCCCCTTATTCCTTGTGTCATATCTTTGCAGACCTATTCTATTCTTCCCTTAGCCCTATTTTTCTTCACTGTGTATTTTGGGCCGAACACCCTAACTTACTAACCCTTTTCCAGCTAAATTCTCTTTTACTAACTCAGCATCACCATGCACTTGCCTGCCACAGAGTACCGGAAACACTGGAAATATCCTTCCTTTGGAGAAATCTCCTTTGCAGGTGTACCTGTGCAAACCCCAGGCCCACATGCAGGCAACTTACTTAGAGGCAGCAGCCAAACTCCATCAGCTGTATAGTAGAGCAACGGGCAAAGCAAGGGGCAGAGAAAGAAAGGACAATAAGAAGGGCTTCTTCAAATATATTGCCCAAAAAACTTACACTAGCGGCAATGTAGGCCCCCTGCTGAATGAAGTGGGTGCCTTGGTGACAGATGATACAAAGAAGGTGGAGTTACTGAATGCCTTTTTTGTCGCTGTCTATAGTATTAGAGACTGTGCTCAGGATCCTCAGACCCCTGAGCCCCCACATGATGTTAGGATACTGGAGGAGTTTTCCTTAGTTGAGGAGGACTGGGTTAGGGAGCAGTTAAGCCATCTGGACATCCAAAATCCATGGGACCTGATGGGATGCACCCACAGGTGTTGAGGGAGCTGACAGAAGTCATTGTCAGACCGTGCTCCATCATCTTTGTTAAGTCCTGGGGAACAGGAGAGGTGCCTAGGGATTGGAGGAAGGCAAACGTCACTCTAGTCTTCAAAAAGGGCAAGAAGGAGGACGTGGGTAACTCTAGACCGGTCAGCCTCACCTCCATCCCTGGAAAGGTGATGGAACACTTTATCCTCCACTCTGTCTCCAGGCACATCAAGGCTAAGGGGGTCATTAGGAGCAGTCAGCATGGGTTTACCAAGGGGATATGTTTGACCAACCTGATAGCCTTTTATGATGTTATGGTGGATAGATGAAGGTAGGGCAGTGGATGCGGTTTATCTTGATTTCAGTAAAGCATTTGACACTGTCTCCCACAGCATCCTTGCAGCTAAACTGAGGAAGTGTGGTCTGGCTGATTGGGTAGCAAGATGGATTGTGAACTGGTTGAAGGACAGAAGTCAGAGAGCTGTGGTCAATGGGATGGAGTCTAGTTGGAGGCCTATGTCTAGTGGAGTCCCTCATGGGTCAGTGCTGGGACCAGTACTTTTCAATCTATTCATCAGCAACCTGGCTGAGGGAACAGAGTGTGCTGTCAGAAAGTTCGCTGACGACACTAAACTTGGTGGAGTGGCTGACACACCGGTGGGTTGTGCTGCCATTCAGTGAGACTTAGACAGGCTGGAGAGTTGGGCAGGGAGAAATTTAATAAGATTCAAAGAGGCCAAGTGTTGAGTCTTGCACCTGGGAAAGACCAACTCCATGGATTAGTACAGGTTGGGGACTGACTTGTTGGAGGGCAGTGAAGGGGAAAGGGATCTGGGGGTCCTGGTAGAAGGAAGGATAAACATGAGCTAGCAGTGTGCTCTTGTGGCCAGGAGGGCCAATGGGATTCTGTGATGGATTAGAAGGGATGTGGCTAGTAGGTCAAGAGAGGTTCTTCTCCCCCTTTACTCTACCCTGGTGATGCCACATCTGGAATATTGTGACCAGTTCTGGGCCCCTCAGTTTAAGAAGGATAGGGAACTGCTGGAAAGAGTCCAGCACAGAGCCACAAAGATGATGAAGGTGGTGGAACATCTTCGTTCTGAGGAAAGGCTGAGGGAGCTGGGTCTCTTTAGCTTGGAGAAGAGGAGACTAAGGGGTGACCTCATTTATGCTTTTAAGTATGTGACGGGCGTGTGTCAGGAGGATGGGGTCAGTCTCTTCTCAGTGAAGCCCAGTGACAGGACAAGGGGCAATGGTTGTAAGCTGAAACATAGGAGGTTCCTTGTGAAGAAAAGAAAATTTCTCTTCCCAGTTGAGGTGCCAGAGCACTGGCACAGACTGCCCAGAGAGGTTGTGGAGTCTCTTTCTCTGGAGATATTCAAAACCCATCTGGACACGCTTCTGTGTGAGCTGGTCTAGGGAATCCTGCTATGGCAGGAGGATTGGACTAGAGGATCTCCTGAGGTCCCTCCCAGCTCCAAACGTTCTATGATACATACTCAGAGCCCAGAAATCCAACTGCATCCTGGGCTACATTAGGAGAGCTATGACCAGCTGTTCTAGGGAAGTGATTCTGCCTCTCTATTCTGCCCTCATGAGGCTCCACCTGCAGTACACATCCAGTTCTGTGGTCCTCAGCATAGGAAGGATGTCGACCTGTTTAAGCACGTCCAGAGGAGGGCCACAAAGATGATAAGAATACTGGAGGAGCCAACCCCAGGGGAGAATGGAGCTCTTCACGTCTCCCATGATCCTGAAGGCACATTACTCAGGCTTCAGAGGCTGCTTGGGAAACTTTATTTTTAGAGAACCCTCTGAATTATGCATGAAACGTGGGGAGAGAAGGTGGCATTTTATTGGGAAATTTTAGCAGAGGGCTGCATCAGCCTCTTCTTAACGTGTACTCTAGGGATTTCGTCAGGCACATGCACATAGTGTGGGACCGCACTGGCAGGAGCCAGAAGGGAAGGTTTGCTACAAGTAAATCCTCCAAACCCATGTCAGCCCTAAAACCAGCTGCAACCTCAGCTTAAAGCACAGAGAAGCTTAGATGTGGGCTATTGTCCTGGTTTGGGTTAGAACAGAACTAATTCTGTTCAGTGATTTTACTTTTTAGTTAAAACTCCTCTGAGAAACTGCACCTTCTGAAACTAACAGCATATTTTTATAGACACTGCCAGCTTCCAGCAGTGATAAGGCGTAATGTTTAAATTTACTACCAGGTATTGGTATGCAAAGCAAGGTCACAGCTAAATCTTGTGTCTCATGTTGGGGGGGTGCAGGGTAAAGGCTGCACCTTCAGGGAGGAGCAGACAGGACAGGTGACTCCAAACTGACCAACTAATGTATTCCATCCCATATACGTCATATTCGATATATAAACTGGAGGACAGCTCCCCCTTCCTAGATTTCTACATTTTTGTCCTGCGCTTCGGCAATCCCTAAGTTCCTGCATCCAGTACCAGGATCCAGCCCCTGAGCCTGACTCATCTGCTGCTGAGGCCTACTGCCACAGTATCAGTGGTGACATAGTTACCATAACGGGGGGGTTTGGGTTTGGTATTGGGTTCTGTACATATTTGTATATATTTCATTTATCATTATTATTATTTTTAAAGTAGTTTTGGTTTTATTTTCCAATCCACAAGTCTCTCTGTCTCTCTTTTATCCCCTTTCCCTTTCTGCTGATGGGCAGGAGGGGGTAACAGGGAGCATCTGTCTTTGGGTTGGTGGTCGGCCCCGCCTTGACCCTCAACAGCTATAAAGAATCACTGACTGAGAACCAAGTGCTAAGGTTCCCTTTGCCCAGTGGCCCGAGGCTGTGCAGGGGTAGACTCAAGAAACATGCCTCTTGGTTCCCACTCAGTTGATTATGGTGCCTCCAGGCTGAAAACTGTGCCAAGGAGCAGCCTATCTAGGCATGGCCTGGAGCAGTGCTCTGTCAGGGAAGCCCAGCTCCATCTTCCAGTACTCACCTGGCTCTTCTGGTACCCACTCAGTAGAGGGCCTGAACACATGTATGGAGAGGTGAGGTCCAACAGCTGCCAGAGGAAGGTCCAGCTGCTGCACACCTGCACAGCCATCCAGAGCCAGTAATTGCCATGCAGGCTGCAAGGCTGTGTCAGAGGTGGAGAAACAGGAGGGAGACCATAGCTGGGAGACTCTGCAAAGCTTTCATCTGCTATTTGCTCTTCCAGGGAAATAACCAAACAAATGAGTTTGCTAGAAGACAGAGGTAGTTTTGGGTTGGGTTTTCCCTCCTCTCAGCTGCAGTATTTGAAAAAGTTAATCTATGCTCTCTAACTTTCCCTAGTCCATCTTTACCTTTTGCAGAGGTAGGAAATCTCCCAGAAATTTCCAAGAGATGAATCTCAGATTCACACACAGTAATCTAGGCTCTGGCAGCAGCAAGCATCTCTGGAGCAGCTGATCCAGCTCAGAACAGACAGGAGCATCCACAGGGGAGCACTGACTTCCCAAGACAACATCAGGCCCACAGGTTTTCCTTTTAGAGGAGAGCTTCATTTCGGAGCTTCTGGCAAACCCTTCCCATCTTCCCCAGCAGAGCAGATGTAAGGGCTGTGACACCCAGGTCCAGGCAGGGTAAGCAAGGTGGAACAGGGGCTAAGGACAGCCTATACATCCAAGAGACCATACAGGGATGGCAATGGAATTGTCAACAGGTTGCTAGGAGACACCAAATTTTGGATCAATAATTCATGAGATCTCTGCAATCAACTGAATAATTTAGGGGTGTGGGAGGCAGTGGGAGAAACTGGGAAGAGGCCACCCATGACTTTGATGTGGAACCTGGTATCCAAGGAGCCATCATGGGGCTTGGGTGCCCCTAATGAAAATCAGCCACCTCCTTACAGCGGAAAGCCTATCATCACGAGTCCCCTGCCTGCACATCATGCCAAGACAAGATCCCAGTCTCACCCTGATGAGGAGAATCTTCTCCATGCCCATAAGGAACATCCAAGACACCAGCTCAGCCTGGTCACCTTAGCATCAGTGAACCTAAAGCAAGGCTCAGGCAACATGGTCACCTCTTTAGAAGCTGTTCATGAAATATTCTTTGAATTGTCACATTACGTCTTTCAAGAAAATAAACTCTTAGAGTTTGGGGTATGAGAGAGCAGAAAGGGCATCTAAAATTAGGGTGCTGAGGACTGGAGTTGCTTTGAATTATTTCCAGGGTAACTGGGAACTTGCATTCACTACAAATCTTATTTTCTAACTGACACTTGGATATTATTGTGAAAAATCGTAGCACTATAGAAGTCTGAAATCGGGCTTAGATATTTCTTTACCATATAAATTTAATCAGAGGAGTAATGAGTTAATAAAAAACTACAATAATTTCTGAGTGCTGGAGAGGAGTGAAAAAAATGGACCTAAATCTGCCACATTGAGATAGTTAAGCAAATTAAGCAGTGTCAGGCAGGACTTGGGGCTCCCCAGTGCTTCAACAGATCTTGCATGCTCAGAATGCCACCTCCAAAGTGCAAATTAAAATGGGAAAGGAAGGGACTACTGCATCTTCCATCTACCTTGCAATTTCCTCCTTTTTGCTGCTGCTTACAGGGGAAAATGCAAAAACTGATATAGCAGTGACAGAATACAGTTGCATACATGAAAGAGAAGATTATCCAGAAGTCCTCCATACCAAGAACTGGTTTGTTTAATAAACTTGCCTACATTTTGGTACAAAGTCAATGATGGTGAACCCAAGGTCTGTAAACCCGTGTACATCCAGCATTGCTTTTACATTTACCATCAACTTTTAAGACTAACAGCTGCCGCTCCTTTTTTTCTCCATTTGTTGCTGTAGGCTGATGGGTACATGTAATGGTTTGACCCAGGCTTTTCCTGGTAACCAGTTTGTAACCAGGGAAGTGATCATGTTTACCCAGTATTCCACACAATTTTATGTAACTGGGGGTATAAATACAGAGGGGGAGAGGCCCTCGTGCTCTCTTTTGCCTTCCGGTGAATCCGAGGACGCAGGTTCTCTGCTATCGGTCTCACCCGTGCGGAGGAGTCGAGCCTTGCAGGCCTTGTAGGCCTTGAGAGGCGGCTGTTGCTGGCGTCGGTCAGTGCGACTCTGCTATCTTAAGGAGAGTAGTAAGATTCTGTTTTTATTAGTTCTATCCTGGGTTTTGAGTGTACATACCTGTTTAAGTTTCCCTTTTCCCTTTTCTCCCCTTTTCCCCTTTTTCCTTCCCTTTTCCCTTTCCCTTGGGGGGTTCCCTCTACTGTGTACATAGTATTTTAATTGTATATAACTGCTATATATATAAATATAAATACTTTTGATGTAGTTCGGGTTGTTTTGGGCTCTTTAGTTTCTCTCGTAGTTTTTTTTCCTTAAACTCTGACAGAGAAAGGGGGAGGGGGGGGAAGGATTTCAATGTGAGTTTGGTCATTTGGCAGGGAGCCAGGTCCAAACCATCACAGTACATCACTCACCTGAGAGGAAGGCAGCATACCACACCACCTCATAAGGAGAGTTGGCCACTGCATCTAGTAACTGAGAAGCTTAGGACTGTGGGCCCAGAAATGCCCTCGGCAGTGAGGCAGTGGGCCTGGAAATTAAACTGAAATCAGACTGTTTTGGGGAATGCTGATTAATATATATTTGTGGACTTCTTTGCATTCCCAAATGCTCATTTTCCATTGGCAGAGGCTGGGTGACAGGGTGATGTTATATTGATTATTTCATTGTACAGGTCATTAGCTCTATAAACAGTGCCATGAGTGGTAAGAAACATTGTAACTATGTCCTCAAGTTTATTCTACCTTTAAAAGAAAGCAACAAAACACAAACCAAGTCAAAATTATTATACTAGTTTTTAAGTATAAAATATTATGAGTTCTTCATTGAAACAGTGAATAGAGAATTTCTACAAAAAAATGGGTGGTTTTTCTCAGTTCCAATTAACCTGAAATAAAAGGACCTGGGAAAGACCAACCCCATGTATGAGTATAGGTTGGGGAATGACCTGTTGGAGAACACTGAAGGGGAAAGGGACCTGGGGGTCCTGGTAGATGGAAGGATGAGCATGAGCCAGCAGTGGGCTCTTTTAGCCAAGAGGGCCAATGGGATTCTGGGGTGGATTAGAAAGGATGTGGCTAGTAGGTCAAGAGAGGTTCTTCTCCCCCTTTACTCTACCCTGGTGAGACCACATCTGGAATCTTGTGTCCATTTCTGGGCCCCTCAGTTTAAGAAGGATAGGGAACTGCTGGAAAGAGTCCAGCACAGAGCCACAAAGATGATGAAGGTGGTGGAACATCTTCGTTCTGAGGAAAGGCTGAGGGAGCTGGGTCTCTTTAGCTTGGAGAAGAGGAGACTAAGGGGTGACCTCATTTATGCTTTTAAGTATGTGACGGGCGTGTGTCAGGAGGATGGGGTCAGTCTCTTCTCAGTGAAGCCCAGTGACAGGACAAGGGGCAATGGTTGTAAGCTGAAACATAGGAGGTTCCTTGTGAAGAAAAGAAAATTTCTCTTCCCAGTTGAGGTGCCAGAGCACTGGCACAGACTGCCCAGAGAGGTTGTGGAGTCTCTTTCTCTGGAGATATTCAAAACCCATCTGGACACGCTTCTGTGTGAGCTGGTCTAGGGAATCCTGCTATGGCAGAGGGGTTGGACTAGACGATCTTTCGAGGTCCCTTCCAACTCCTAACATTCTGTTATTCTGTGTGATTCTGTGATTTCAGACTCATCTAAATGACTGTACTTTTCGCAAAGTTTTTCTTTCCCCAAAATATTATGGTTTCTAAGTCATAACACTAAATAGAAACAAACCTGAAAGGCTCCAGCGATGCATTAGAAATGTTTCATTCAGAACTCAAGCTAAATTCAAATGAGAAGGGTAAGCACTGCAGGACAAAAGCAAAGTGTTCCCTTTTGAGTTGCATTGAGCATTTCATTCAATGTGAAATAAGGATTAAGCAAAGAAGACATCACAATTCTGGTCACTGAACCTGTAATAAAAACAATTTTTTTTTCAGAGTGCTTTTCGAAATGCACCCCTGGAAATGAATTTAGGGAGGCAACTTGGATGATAACATATGCATGTATATGTATGCTTCCCTGAATAGGAGTTCAAGGCTTTGCCAAGCCTTTCAGGAGACAGGACACAGTCTGACATCCAGTTTTGCCCCCAGCCATGACAGGTTCTTGTCAGCTTCTCTCTATATCTCCTCCCAGCTTGGAAGACAGCGGCCATTGAAGGATGGACCATCTTCTTTCCCCTGGGAAAGGAAATATGTCCTTGTTGGGGTCAGAGAAGCATGGAGGAAGCTGTGAGCCACCCTAACCAACCCCAGTTTGAAAAGGACACCAAAACTAGGAGAAGAAAAAAAATCTCCCAAAACTTTCTTCAAGGAACCCAGTACACTGAGCATTCTGGGAAGATCTCCACAGCTCCATGAACCCCAGTATTCATTACCATTCAATAGAAAGAACATTGTTTTGAACTGCCTTGGTTCCTCATAAGGCAGAAACACAACTGGGAGATAACCAGAGTTTTATTTGCTGTGAAAAGAAATCGATTTTGAACAGGGACTGTTTCCAAAATTGTCTGGTAGTACCCAAGCAGTAAGAGCTGAATGAGTGAGCTGTTCATTGAGCAATGAAGAGTTGGGTTTTGTGTGGTTTTTTTGTTTGTTTGTTTTGTTATGTCCCTGTTCTAACCACTCCCACCCCCCCACTCCCTCCCCCCGAAATATCATTTTGCTACTAGCAAAGACTTTATGAGCAAGGAGGGCCAAGTGTGATTTCCAAACTGTTATATCCTCCTGTCAGGCTCAGGAGACATCCCAGCAACAAGACTTTCTGCACTCACAGCTCCCAGCTGGGCCATTGGGGTGTCAAGCACCCCATGGGAAGTGCTCTGGGAAATGGCTGAACAGAAGTGTATTAGCCTGGCAAACACATCAGTGACTGGAGAGGGTTTTAGTAACAGAGAAGCCAATTCTATTCTAGCTGCAATTTTATATCTACTTGCTAGGGGCTTTATGAAGTGCTGGGTCCTGAAAAGCTGATCTTTTCCTCTGAACATATTGTTGGGGACTGAACTCCAAGAAGCTCCTTACAGGATACTGATCATAAATTAAACAAAATAAGTACTGGTGTGCTTTTGGATCCAAGAAAACTGCAAAATGCTTTAGCAATAACTCCAATTTACACAGCTGGCAGGAGGGAAAGGGTTCAGCACAAGGAGCAAACCAACTTCCCCATCCACCACTGCTGGCACAAGGGCTTGTGAGCACCACTGAGCTGTCAGAAGTCTTCCAACACAGAAATAAATCAGCCTTACAGTTTCTAAAAGAACAAAGCTCAGCTGAACTCAACATCCCTTTCTTGCATACACCATGTGGTTGTAAGACAGTCACATCACCATGATCTAGAGGATCTTTTGCCACATGCCTCTGACTGGGTTCCCAGAGGAGTTTGCATGCCCTGCAGAGACAAAGGCTTCAACACTTTGTGGCCACATCTCCCTCTGTCCATGCTAGACCCTCTATTCCTCCTCCCAAGATGCATTCATTGCCATGCTGCAAGTAGGCATCCCTTTTTGGAGCTGCACCTTGCGCTGCCAAAGCAGTGCTTCACAGCACAGTCAGTGGCAAGCAGTAGTGGCTTTACTTTCACAATAATAATTACTCCACAAGGCACTTATCAGTTATTGTGCCCCAAGGTAAGCAAAACCTTCACTTTGAAAATACAGGGCCTGTTCCCATCTGTTTCTGCTCTGTGTGGGAAGTTCACTCATTCATGGCTCTGTCTTACAGCCAACTCATGGCAGATGGGTGGATTGAAGTGAAATTCAGGACTCAGTGACTCATGAAATTGCTCCAGCAGTTCAGGGGAGTTTCACCCTCCCTCTCAGCACCCAAAATTTTGGCCTGTGCAGCATCCCATCTCCCCATGAGGTACAACTGTCCCACTTGCAGGTTCTGGACCAAGTAGTCTGCTGCATTGCGCCCCTACAGCACCACCTGAGCAGGGCTGGGGGTGTGATGCCGAAATTCATGTGATGCAGGGGAGCCCATCCTCTCACTCTCACTTCTCTCCCAGCTCGAGAGAGTTCTGGAGGGTTGTCAGGGTCCAAACCAGGATTCTATGATGGTCTGTGTGCCATGCCAGCACTGCACAGGCAGCTACCTCTGCAGCTTGCAAGCAGCAGGTCCTGTGATCTATGGCCAGAGCTGGAAGGAAACTGCACCACACCAGCAGACTGTGATGCAAACCCAAGGATCTGCATATAGCCACATGCCATGGACATTTCAGTACAGGATGAGACCACCTTCATCCCCAGGACTCTGCATGCAGCATGTCTGAGTGTGGCCACATGTACAACACTGCCCGCCCCGGCTCCCTGGAGCCTAGGAGATGTTTGTATGAGCTGAGCATTTCCAACAAGGCATGTATCCTGCGGACCCATCTTTTCCAGACTTTAAGGTTGGGATTGGGAGATTTAGCTGGTTTGCTACCAGGATACTAACAGAAGATACTTCTTGGTCAGCTAAAGCTTCAGGCACTTCGGCTGAAAGAAAGACTCATGCAAAAGGTCAAGTTCATTTTTTTTTTAATGCTGGAAAATTGCTCTGCAGGGCATGCCATCTGGACCTCATGCACCAAAAGCTACTGCAGGCACATGCCCTGGGATGTGACCCAACACACTATGCAGGTGACAAGTTTCTTCCTGAGAAGGGGCTTGCCTGAAGTGCAGGGGTAGCACCAAGAGCAGAGCACAGCACAATAGATCAGGCAGATGTAGGAGCACATAGCAACCTCCTGCACCATGACCAAGGGATGCAACACTCCCTCCTCTCTCTCCAAGACTGTCCCCACAGGCAGGGACAGGAGGCTGACCCTAAGAAGAGGATAGAGCATAAGGAAGCCCAAAGAAGCAGGGAAGGCTCCTGACAGAGTGCCAGGTGAGGGCTTTTTTGCTCTGCAGCAACATCTCTGCCATGATAAGCAATGCATAATACTGCGGTTGTCTGGCTACAGGTGCCTGAATCTAATTAGGTATTTCAGCACAAGGATCATTTTAATTAAGTAAAGCAAACTGCCTCTGGTGCATGTGCTAGTACCCAAAATTCCCAGGCAAGTTTCCACCGTGTCTCCCCCACCCTGCTGTTCATTTCCTCTGCTTTGTAAACAGCCAGTTTGAACAAAAGGCCTATTTTTCCCAGGTAGGGTACAATCAAATTAGGTCTCAAAAACAGGTACAAGGCTCTCAGTGCAGGAGGGATGGGGCATGCTGCTGGGTGTGTCCAGGGCTTCAGGCCAGGTTGGATCCCCCATCCCACTGACCAGAGAATGGGAACACAAGGACAATATTTAATAACAGCTTCAGCCACAGTGGATTTCCAGCTATAAACAAGCTATCAGAAGCCTAAACCAGACCACATCTTTACATGACAGTTAGAAGCATGAAACACAAAACCAAGAGTACAATTCCCTCCTCATCTACAATGTATGAAGAAAAATCAAATAAGCTACCAGAATGACACCTCTAAGGGCTCAATGTATTCCAATTTTATTGGGGCTAAGACCTTCTAACATAAGTGATACATCTTACTTAATGTATGTATTTGCACTGCATACAGAGGCACCCTCCATCACTAGACAGCAGACTGCAATGGCCCCCAGAAGCTGCGCTCTCTTTTGGAGGGACTAGTAAGCCCACCTCCAGGCTCACCCCAATAAGAGCACTGAGAGGCTTCATCCCTTGGTTGTTCACTCCCAGGGAGAGGGGCTGTCCCAGTAGACTGCTTAACACACAGGTACTCACCATTTTCAAATGTCATTCTCAATCATGAATTCAGCATGTTCCATTCTACAGCATCCCAAAAGTGGTGTAAGTACTTCACAGTAACTTCCAGTTCCTCTTGCATGCTTATATCACATCCCGAACCCTGCCCCAATCCCTAAAACTTTCCTATGAACCTGCAGCTGCATTTTATACCCCAGCAGCCACACACCAAGAGCAGCTCCGCCCCAGGCTGGTTGCCATCACCTGGGCCGGCCCTGGGAAGCCTCCTGGTTGAGTTGGGCAAAGTGACCATGAATTGGTTAGGTTGTCTATTTTTAGAGAGGTTAGGAAGGGGAATACTAAAACTCCTATCCTTGACTTCCGTAGGGCAGACTTTAATTTGTTTAGTAGCTTGGTTTCCAGTATTTCTTGGGAGAAAGTATTGAGGGACATAGGAGTCCAGGAAGGCTGGACGCTCTTTAAGGATGAGGTATTGAGGACTCCAGAGAAGGCTGTACCCCTGTGCTGTAAGGCAAGCAGGCAGCACAGGAGACTGGCCTGGTTGAACAGGGAGCTCTGCCTGGCACTCAGGGAGAAAAGGAAAGTTTATAGACTTTGGAAGAAGGTACAGGCCACTCACAAGGACTACAAAACGGTTGTGAGGCTCTGCAGGGAGGGTATTAGAGAATCCAAAGATCAGTTAGAAATTAATCTGGCCTCTGAGGTTAAGAATAATAAGAAAAGTTCTTTAAAATATATGAGTAGCAAAAGGAGGCCATATGAAACCCTCCACCCCCTAATGGATGCACAAGGGAAGTTAGTGACAAAGGATGAGGATAAGGCTGAGGTGCTTAATGAGTTCTTTGCCTTAGTCTTTAATAATGAGTCTATTGTTTCAAAGGGAATCCATTCCCCTAATCTGGGGAATATGGTCAGAGAAAGGTGTGACTCCCCACTAGTCCAAGAGGAGATGGTTAGTGACCTGCTGTGTCACCTGGATGAGCACAAATCCATGGGGCCGGATAGGCTGCACCCAAGAGTGCTGAAAGAGCTGGGGGAGGTGCTCACCAAGCCACTTTGCATCATTTTTCAAAAGTCCTGGCTGACTGGGGAGGTACCAGCAGTCTAGAAATCAGCCAGTGTTACCCCCATATATAAGAAGGGAAGGAAGAATAATCCGGGAAATTACAGGCCTGTCAGTCTGACTTCTGTGCCAGGAAAGCTGATGGAGCAGATCATCCTGAGTACACTTCTGCGGCACTTGCAGAGTGGCCAGGGGATTGGGTCCAGTCAGCATGGCTTCACAAAAGGCAGGTCCTGTCTGACTAACCTGATCTCCTTCTATGAGGGGGTAACTCACTTATTAGATGAAGGAAGGGCTGTGGATGTTGTCTACCTTGACTTTGGCAAGGCGTTTGACACAGTTTCCCAGAGTATTCTCCTAGAGAAGCTGGCTGCTTGTGGCTTGGATGAGCACACGCTTTGCTGGATTAAAAAATTGGTTGGATGGCTAAGTCCAGAGGGTTGTGCTCAATGGAGTCAAGTCCGGTTGGCAGCCGGTCACGAGCAGTGTCCCTCAGGGGCCTCTCCTGTTCAAAATCTTTATTGATGACTTGGATGAGGGGATAGAGTGCACCCTTAGTAAGTTTGCAGATGACACTAAGCTGGGTGGGAGTGTCACAGAATCACAGAATCAAAGAATATTAGGAGTTGGAAGGGATCTCAAAAGATCATTTAGTCTGAAATTTTATCTTGATATAAGGGGGCTCTGCAGAGGGACCTAGACAGGCTGGATTGATGGGCAGAGGCCAATGGGATGAGTTTTAATAAGGGTAAATGTAGAGTTCTGCATTTTGATCGTAACAACCCCCAGCAGCGCTACCGGCCTGGGGAGGAGTCGCTGGAGAGCTCCCCAGTAGAGAAGGACCTGGGGGTGCTGATTGACAGCTGGCTGAACATGAGCCAGCAGTGTGCTCAGGTGGCTAAGAAGGCCAATGGCATCCTGGCTGGTATCAGGAATAGTGTGAGCAGCAGGAGCACGGAGGTGATCTTGCCACTGTACTCGGCACTGGTGAGGCCACACCTCGAGTACTGTGTGCAGTTTTGAGCACCACAGTATAGGAAGGACATTGAGGTACTAGAGAAGGTGCAGAGAAGGGCAACTATGCTAATCAGGTGTCTGGAGAAAAGGCCTTATAAGGAGACACTTAGGGAGCTGGGGTTGTTTAGCCTGGAGAAGAGGAGGCTGAGGGGAGACCTTATCACTCTCTTCAGCTACTTGAAAGGTCATTCTAGGGAGGCGGGTTTTGGCCTCTTCTCCCTTGTGACTAGTGACAGGACTAGAGGGAATGGGCTTAAGCTGAGCCAGGGTAGGTTTAGCTTAGATATTAGGAAGAATTTCTTTAGTGAAAGAGTGGTGATATATTGGAATAGGCTGCCCAGGGAGGTATTGGAGTCGCCATCCCTGGAGGTTTTTAAGAAGAAGATAGATGTGTTTCTTCAGGGGATGATTTAGGGATAAGAGTAGTGTAAGGCTATGGGTTGGACTAGCTGATCTTGAGGGTCCTTTCCAACCGTAATGATTCTGTGATTCTGTGGTTCCACCCATGTGTGCTAATCTGTTGTGTTTTAGGCTCAGAACACGTGGGGCAGGCTCAAGGTGGGGACAACAGCTTGCACAGTCAAGACTTGCCTTGAGCTCCACTGTTCCGAACCATGGGAAGCCCTTGGGAGGAAGGGGTGGTCTGGGACAAGTCTGTATATGACCACTCTAACCTGTCTGGCCAAGTGGTTACTGGGCAGTAACCCACAGGCAGAGCTCCTGGCATTTCGTCCCCAGCCAGGGGTTCCAGTATTTTGCTGCCAGGGCTGGGGGAAACCTTTGGCCAAATGACTTGGAGGAGAATTTGGAAAGCTGGATTTGCCTCCTCTCTCCCCAAAAAGAGGAAAAAAATGAAGTGTTCAGTTGCAACCACCTCCATACGTAATATTTCCTTTTTTATTTGAAGCAACAGAATTATTGGTTCCATGCAAATAAAACGTAAAGACTAGTGACGATCCAGTCACATCTGAAAGCCTCTTTCATCTGAGAGATTCAAGGAAATGTTTTATTGCACAACGGTAAATGGCATGATTAATTTATTTGGTATTTCACAAAAAAATCTGAGGAAGTGCTATGTTATGTTGATACTGACATAAAACAATCACAACAGGTTGTTCCTACTCTTCAAAATTGTCAGGGAAGCAAAAGAGCAGAGGTTTATTGACTTGTTCTGCTCTGGACCCAGAAAAAACAGGGTGGTGCTGAGGCAGAGACTGACCCGGGGTGCCACTGCTGAATGGGGGCACTCTCTGAAAAGCAATTTTAGGAACAGCATTATACAGAACAAGGGAAAAATTCCCAGATTTTTTGTGGTTTTTTTTTTTTTTAGCTCACTGGTGGGATACTACCTCTGCAGCAGAAGCCCTTGCCACAGACCATGAGCAGCTCCCAAGACTTTTCTGGGGGAAAAAAATATCAAAACCGCAAGTGAAATTACATTTTATTCCAATTTCACAAAGTTTGACCAATTCAAAATGATTTTTGGGGGCATAGGAGGAAAAGGCACTGGTTTGCTTCACTGCTAATAAAATATAAGTTATTTCTGTCAGATCTGTGTCTAAACGAGTTGCTCCTGGATTTTCAGAAAACCCCTCTTCAGTTCAAGCCCTCCTTGCTTTTTCCCATTACTGTGTGCTGCTCAGCTCCCTAATAAATAGTTGCAGTAGACCAGGCATCCAGCTATAGCAATCGATAGGAAATTCATCTTTGCAGGTAACTTCCCCAGCACGGTGCAGGGAGGGATGGGGTGGTGCGTGTGTTTGGTGTGTGTGGAGCTCAGGAGAGCACAACCTCTGCAACACCACCCCACCTCCAGCTCCCATGGAGGGGAGAAAACCTGCCCCGGAAAGAAGCCTCACCCAGGACTGTCCTGCTGCTATACATCAGATATTTTGCTGTGTATTGTTTTGCCAGAAATCATCTGGCACTGGGGTGGGAGGGTCATGACACCAGAGGGAGCCAGAGAGTCTAACGTATGGAAAGCCTCAGAAAGCTCACTGGAGCTGGCTGGGCTTTTTGTCCTTCCCTGCTCCCAACCCTGACTTGCATTGTCAGCATGGGAAATGCAAAACAAAAGAGCTCTGGGTGGTGTGAGGTTCATGTCTGCTCCCCAAAATCCTGGTCTGGGTGCTGGACCACACATCTCCGACAAGTGTGCATTTCCTTGGCAACTCCCAGTTGGACCTCACTCTACAGCTCCAGGCAGAGCCACATTCCCTGCTGAGTAATGGCATTTGTTTCTTAAAATCTCTGCTGGAATTTCTGGTGAACGAAAAATTTCCCAATCCTTCCAATCTGGGAGCTAGAGATGCAGGACAGTCACTGTTCCCTCCTGCTGCGTGGGGGTGGCTTGTTAAGCCCTTTGCAATACTCTGTCATTAAGGAGGACACACAAATGACAAACACTACCTGCTTTTTCTTCTGGCAGTTTATCACTGGAATGTCTGAGGGACACCCCAGGCAATCAGAGAAGGATAAAAATTGCTTGGAAAGAAAACCCATCCCACCATTTCCTTGTGTGATTATTTTCAGCCCTTTGGGCCTACAAATCAATGCTGGATTGTGGAAAGAAATGTTGCCTGAGCTGAGCAGAGACACCCACATAGTCCCAGCTTTGGGGCCAGCAGACCACCTTTGAGGCTGGAGGCACCCACAACCAAACCCATTCCTTTACCCAGGAGTGGCCAGCATCACCCACGCATGGCTCTGCCTCACAAGGCTTTTCACTTCCAAAGGGATTCAGCATCCCTTACTGCCATGTTTTTCAAAAAGGAGAGGCACCAGTGCCCACTCGCTGCAGGGGACATGTCTCTTTGAAGGTTCACTTAGTATCACTGTGTTTTTAAAAGCCAAAGGGACTTTGCTGCTGGAGAGGAGAAGGAGCAGGGAGCATAAATGAGAGCTGTGAAATTGGAAGTACCTTGGCAAGAACCATTAGTAGGACTTGAACCAAGACAGCCAGGAGGCTCCCGTGGTGGGATGGGGAGCATAAAATGGGCAGCACATAACAGGAGAGGCTGTGCACGAGAGCTTTCCTTCAGTCTCCTGAAGTGAAAATGTGGTCCTGTCCTCTTGAGCATCTATGTGTGTATGTGATGGCCCACGTGTGCCTGAAGAACCGCTCCTGGGCATTGTCCCTCACAACACATCAATGTGTGGAACATCCCATGGTGTGGAACAGCACAGGGGCCTCCCCAGGGCAGTGGTGGCAGACATAGGTGGTGACTTCCTGATGATGGAAATTTCTAGCCTGGCTAATTTTTCTGCCTCTTGAAGGGTCCTTTATTGATGTTAAGCTTTTAATACTTTTAATACTACTTTTTAATATTTTTTTTAATACTACTTTTTAATATCAAAATGTCATCTAATGTTTGAATCAAGAGTCTTACAAAAACCTGAAAAGCTAAATGTAGTTAATTTCCACAGTAACTTTCACCTGCCAAGCCAATGTAAGTAGGCAGGAGAACCATGGCTTTTGCTCAATAGGGGAGCTGGGAAGCTCTTTTTTAGCTCCTCCATGTGTAAAGCCACCCACAGAGGGAGGAGTGGCCAGAGGAGCTCAGGGAATGCTGGCAGGAGGTAAGCGATACAGGAAGTCCCCAGTGGCAGAATAGATACCACAGGGGTTGGGTAGTTTTGGGAGGATGCAGGCTGGCCTGGGGGAGAAAAAAACAACAGCCTTGCCAGTGGGGGATAAAAGGAGGTGTGGGGTAAGGGAGGTGTGCAGGAAGGTGATGAAGCCCTTCCCTGGCTCTCACAGCTGGATGCCGTCTTGCCTCAGACCATTCACAGCATTTCTTTCCTTTCTAGTAATAGGATTTGGGAGCTTAGCTGCATTTGTGTGATAATGACAGCTCAGTCCAGGCTCCTTCAGGAATGGCTGTTTGACTGCCTAAAAGCCTGGAAAACTGCTAATGAAAACTAATTCCTGCCCAGACCATGGCACACAGCACACCTTGGAAGGGTGGTTTGGTTTGGCTGCATGTGCAGCCACCCCTTCTGCACATGCTGACCGTGTGGCTGGCAAGCCTCCCCATCGTGCATGTGTCCTTTTGGGATGGCAGCTGCTCACCACGTGCCCATGCCCCTGCGCTGCTCCACAAGACTCTCCAGCACAGCTCCCCTGAGAGCTGCAGACAGGCAGGGGCACTGATCGTGATTTCAAAGCCCTAGTAAGAAGAGCATCTTTAGCAGCAGGGAGGCTTTTAATCTCACAGAAAAGGCTTAGCAAAATTCAGAGGCCAGAGCATTTCTGGCTGGAAATGAGGAAGATGTGAGTGTGCAAAAGCCTTTGGCTTTCCTACACCCACGGTTTGGCATCCATCCTGATCTCCTTGCAGATGCCCACAGAAAAAGATCATGTTTTATTTATCCCTCTTGGTCTACTGAAACAGCATTTCCTCTCCCCAGCTTCCTTCCCACCCAGCTGTGTCCTGCTCCCCTCCTTTCACACAGCCTGACATTTCCTCGGGTGCCTACCCTCAGTACCCGGTCTCTCCGCCACAGGAACACGGTGCTACTGGCAGCTGATATCTNGGGGGGGGGAGGGGTGTGTGTGTGTGTGTGTGTGTGTGTTGGGCGGTGTGATGTTCCAAAAAAGAAGATGAACTGTAAATTATCCTAATGGATGTGGCACATTCTCCACATACTGACACATAACATGTGGCACAAGATTACATCCCTCTGAATGATTCGTGTGGTTCATCACCACTGCAAATATCTGCTCCATTGTAGAACTGTGTCTTCCCATGCAGCTATGATTCACCACCTCCCTCCTCATGGCCCTTCTCAGCTCCGGTTGCTGTGGCATTTTCAGCCCCGCATTTTCAAGTGGACATCAGGCAGCTTTGCACATTTGTACCTGTTGTCTCCAGCCCATCTACCTGTGCAATGAACTCATCCTACAGAGCATGAAATCCTTGTCTTCACTCCTTGCCTTTTAAAATAGCACCCTTTGGCCCAGCCAGGGTTTTCCTGCCAGCAACTTTGAGATGAGGTTGCAAGGGTTGAGGACGCATGTCTTGCAGGTGAGATAGCTGGAGTAGCTTACCAACAAGAAGTGTTTACTACTCCTATAATGGAAAATTCCTGCAAATAAAAAGTATTCATTGAGATGAAAATTAACCATCCTCTGCACAGAAAATAAACACATTTTCCCTGCACAAAACTCCAGTAACCTATTTGTACGAGCAGGGTTTGACAGTGATATCTCCAGCTCCTCAGGAAAATTAGCGTCCATTAGCACAGAGCAGTGTATGGAAACAGAGAGCAGCATCCTGGCCTTGCTTATCCTTGGGACATTGGAAGAAGAATAAATACAATCTATCTTTTCTAATTCACACGTTTTGCTGGAGAACTGGTTGGCAGCATGCGAATCAAGAGAGTCTCTTGGGGTATTTACCAACCAGTCTGCTCTAATGGAAGAACTCTACGCCAGTGAAATGCACAGTCTCGCATTAGGGGAAGCAAGGTAACGGTGCTATATACGGCTCACTTCTAACAAGAGCTAATTTTCCAATGAATTCCATGGGAATGGGGCTGATACCAAGTTTTTTCATATACTTGGGACAAAAAGCTCTGTTAAAAAAAACTTTACTCAGGCAGCAAGTTAAGCACTCAGATGTTGGGAAAGGCCAGATTTGTGGCTCCCGAACAACTCTAATTCTGCTCCATGTGCACTGGAATGAGAAAAAAGCCCCAGGAGAAAGGAGTAAGCAATCATTTAACTAAATATTGCATCACAATGTAAAAGGGGGCAGAACGAAAGTCAAACTAATGACCATAAAACTACCCTTGCTTAATTTCTGTAGCTTGAGCTTGCAGCCTTTTAACAGAGACTCTGGTGAGATTTCCCAACCTCTGTTTCTTCTATGTTTTTCAATGGCTAAAAAAAAAATCAAGGGAAAGAAGGAATGATGTGCAGAGCCATCCCATTCCTTTGCCTCATCAACCAGCTGATGCACAGGGTGAGGAGCAAGGCTAGCCACTCCACTCTTTGATTGACTTGACAGCTTCAGCAGGGGTTTCAGATTAATAAACCTCAGCTGACAGATCTATCTTATCAGACAGAAGCTCTTGTTATCCGAATTGCTTCTCTGCAGCTCTGGGTTCGAACCATCTGTCCCTTTCCGAAACACACTGAAAGGCCATCAGTTGCCTTCAGTGCCATTCCTAGTTGGTTCATCCTCCTGGAGCTACCTGAAGCCTTCCTGCCCACTGCCCTGCCTGGGATGTGCATGTTGCTTGAGCCCTTAGGAGCTATGCAACACCCCGGTTTCCTTGGCCTTTCTCCTGCCTGCGACCTCTCCTCCTTGCTGAGCAAAGAAATAGGCACCACCCTTAGCTTCTCCTAAAAACCCAGAGAGTGCCCTTTCACTGTTTGCAAAGAGCTTTAGATGTCCCTCAACTGTACCCCTATTAACTCTCAAGATGAAATCCTCTCAGAAAGCAAACAGCAACCTTCCAGGCATTTGAAATTAAATATAACCCAAATTTTCAGCTGCCTGGGTGTCATGGTTTGGATCTGTCTCCCTGCCAAATGCCCAAACTCACAGTGAAATCCTTCCCCCCCCCCCTTTCTCTCTCAGAGTTTAAGGAAAAAAACTATGAGAGAAACTAAAGAGCCCGAAACAACCCGAACTACATCAAAAGTATTTATATTTATATATATAGCAGTTATATACAATTAAAATACTATGTACACAGTAGAGGGAACCCCCCAAGGGAAAGAGAAAAGGGAAGGAAAAAGGGGAAAAAGGGGAGAAAAGGGAAAAGGGAAACTTAAACAGGCATGTACACTCAAAACCCAGGATAGAACTAATAAGAACAGAATCTTACTACTCTCCTTAAGATAGCAGATTCGCACTGACCGACACCAGCAACAGCTGCCTCTCAAGGCCTACAAGGCCTGCAAGGCTTGACTCCTCCGCACGGGTGAGACCGATAGCAGAGAACCTGTGTCCTCGGATCCACCGGAAGGCAAAAGAGAGCACGAGGGCCTCTCCCCCTCTGTATTTATACCCCCAGTTACGTAAAATTTTGTGGAATACTGGGTAAACATGATCACTTCCCTGGTTACAAACTGGTTACCAGGAAAAGCCTGGGTCAAACCATTACACTGGGCTTCTGCAGGGAGCCGTTTTCTCACTCATATAGTCTCCAGCTGTGCACTCCCTATACAGTCCTTCGGTTTCTAACCATAAATTGCACAGTGAAACCATGGCCTCATCATCAGCCCTGATGGGTTTGCATTCTAGGGAGTATTTCAGGATATCATCAGTCTCTGGCAAGAGCTGCAAGCCAAAGCAGGCACTAGAAGCCTGTCCAGAGCCACTAATGTATATTTATCTCTAGTAAATACTGTTCAACATCCTTAACTTCAGTTAAAAATGAACTGGGAAGATTTCCCCCAGCAGAGGAGCGAGAAGAGTAATTAGCAATAAAAACCAAAATCCAAGAACAGCCAGAGTGGGAAAATAGACAGCAATGAATATGAAATGCAGCAAATTGATCTTGGAAGCAAAAGTGATGAGCAGAACAAATCCCTGATCCAAGGAGGCAAGAAAACAGCAAGAGGACTTTTCAAGCCCTGAAGGAAGCTGAGCAATAGGGAGCTGGGGACTGTAGCCCAGAGCTACAGTGATGCGGAAAAGGCAGAGACAGACAGTAACTATTCCTGGGTTTCCTGTGGAGCCCAGCCACCCAGCCACTCAGGCACGCTCTGGCAGAAACAGGCATGGTCCCCTGGTACCCTGTGAGCTCCCGGACCCCCTCACACTGACCTCAGGGTAAATGTTCCCGTACAGTCAGCAGCCTGCCAGCTCCTGTACACCAGCCCTGTATAATTGCTGTTGCAGCTATAAATAATATTTTTCTCCCTCTGTGTTCTCCCCATGATGTTCCCTGGGATGCAGAGGTATGGTTTCCCTGTGACTCAGCCCCTCGGTGCTGTGCAGCCTCTGCCACAGTGACTCTACCTGTCCCGGGGACACTGTCATGTTTCTGATTGGTGGCTGAGGACGGGGTGGGGATGAGAGGGAGGTGGCTTTGCCGTGCAGAGCCATGTGCTGGCCACGTACCATACCCAACAGGGGTGGATTTGGAGGAGTAAGGAATTTCAAGGATGGAGACCCTTTTTGGTAAGTTTTGTTTGCAAAAGGGGGAAAAAATCCAACAAAGGGAGGGGAGGAGGGATCATCCTACTGATTCATCCTGCTGATGAAAACAGTAAGAGCTTGCAGTGATTTGTCTCCATGCTTTGCTTGTCTAGAAGGAAAGAGCTAAGAAATTGCTGTGCTTTTACCAACTCCTCCACTTGCCACAAGAAGGCATCACTTGACTCAAATAGTTGGTGTCCCTCTGAGGGCAGTGCCCACCTTCCACCAACAGTGGCTGCCAGGAACTGCCCAGAGGATAAGCAAGGAGGTGTCTGGCACTTGTTTTCTCTAGGCATGCCAGGTCTTGGCATCTTGGGGACATTTCTCCACTGTGTCTGAGCCCACAGCTGCAGAAACCAGGAGTATCACCAGCACGAGCTCAGCCACCTCCTTGCAAGTTTGAACAGGGATGTACACCAAGGAGCCTACAGAGTCAGGCAGCTGCTAGTAGGTGTGAAGAAACCTCTTGGTGAAAACATTGCTATCATCCAGCAGCAGCTGTGAGAGTCATTTTCCCCTCCTCCATTTAAGGAGACACTAATAAAAACAAGCCCAAAACCACACTGTGGTCCTATATTTTAGTTTAGAGGAAAGAGGGAATTGCACAATTTTCTAGGAAAGTCACAATGCATATGACCAGGGTTTGGAAAAGAATTTTTCTCCTGAAAACAGCTTTCATCATTATCACGGGGGGGAGGTTTAAAATACAAAGCTTTTTACAGACAATTTCCTGCCTCTCTGGGACCATCAGTTCCTGCTGGGTGCCAAGAGTACTTGCTGTCATCCCACTGGAGGACACCTCCCAGTGTGCTCTCTCCCTGGGCACCCAGCCCTTACCGCTGCCCACCCACCAGAGCAACCCAAACTGTTTGATAACTGGGAGCTAATCAAATCCATTTGCAATTACTTTTTCCCTGGTTCTGTTTCCACTCTGGAAGTCTGTGCTGCTGACAGCAGCATCCAAAGTTATCAGTGTTAATTCCCCATGGCTCTGTTTATTAGGCCAAAGGACTTCCCCAGAGTAATCAAACCCAGTCTGAAATCACATTAAACCCACAAACAAACACTGGTGTTTGCAGCACAAAGCCCTTCCTGTCTCATTAAGATTAGGTTGTCTTGAGCAAACTTTCCCCTTTCTTTCAGCTAAGCCTCTACCGTTAAGCCCATCTTCCACCTAAACAAGCTCAACAGCAAAACTGAAGGTGAATAATACCTGTGCATCACTGCTGTTGCTTCCAGGCAGGCCCTCTATAAAACCGGTTGCAAAGATAAAGGCATCAAGGTAGGATGGGTATCCAGGACATCCCTCTCACACCCCTTTCTCCACCACAGAAAAGGGATGCACACACACAAGACACCTCCTCTCCGTTGCTCTCAGGACCATGATGGCTCAGCTGACCTTGGCACAGGCTGCGGGAGCCTTTCTGGGTGTGTGGGGTGGGCTGGCAAGCAGCTCAGCCTGGGTTAATGCCTCGTGGAATTTATTGGAGGCCACAACAATGTCTTCCAGGGCCAAATGTCCCAGCTGGTGTAGAGCAGCATGGTTCATCTGTGGTGCTGATTTACATGGAGCATCTGCTGCAAGAAGAAAGGAGGGATACATTAAAGCACCATAATTTCCGGTGGCGGAGCAGCCCTGACTCCTCAGCAGCCAATGTTAACTGTCCCTGGCAGTGCAAAGAGTCTCAGCTGAGGACAGCCTTGAGAGAGAGAAGGACGAAGGAGGGGTGATGGCAGGTCCTCTGCCACCATCTGTGAGTGTCCTGGAAGAGCTACTGTCCTGGGCTGCACCTTGACTTTCATGGGCTGCACCTAGAGACAGAGATGCTGCGGCCCAGAATGGGGTGGATGCTCCAAGACACAATAGGAGCTGGGGTCCCAGCCCCAGAGGACTGGGCACATCCCCACTCTCTGTGCCATAATGACAACATGGCATCAGTGACCAGAGGCTGGGGGTAAGCACCCAAAGCAAGAACTTCAACCACAAACCCTTAGATCTGCAGCCTCTGTCCCCCACCTCCCTGCTGTGTAACAAGCCCACTTTCACGCAGGCATGGCTGAACATTGCACAGAGCAAAGCAGATGTGGCTTTGCTGAGAGCCAGCAAGAAAAGGAAAGACTTAATTAAATTCCTGACTCTAGCTACAAGCAGCGCATAATGAAATTAGCCCCCTGCTCTTAGGCTGTGAACTTTCTGCAGAGCAGGTGGGTGCAGACAGCAACACCAATGTCAGTTCATGTTCAGGAGCATTCACAGACCCTGCTCAAGGTTGAGCATCCTCTGAGCTCTCTACAAAATCACACCCCCAAACTGCTCAAGGCTTGCAGGTGGGGCACAAACTCACGGGGTTCCCACAGAGAGGGAGTTCTCTGTACCCGAACAGGGACAGCAAGCTTGTGCACTCAGACGAGGGTCCTATTTCCATCAAATATAAATACAGTGGGATTTCTGCAGGGATTTCCAAATTGCCCCAGGTTCAACTGGAGATTTTTTCAGGAGCATCCTGGCACAGGAGTATGCACATGTTAGGCAGCTCCTGGATCCTGCTACTTGGTATCCCCAGCCACAGAGAGAACAAATTTACCTCTGCTTGTGAGCCCAGGAAGTCAAGCAGAGAGAATGCTGCAAGAAAAAGATGATGTTAATTCAGTGGGCAGTGTGTCTGTGTGTTGCTTGTGGGTGGAATGGAGGAGGGAGGGAAGCTATCTTCACTGGATCTGTGAAACACATCTTATCAGATTTCTGATAGAAGGCAAATAGCAACAACCACCCTCCAGAGATTGTTTGTTTTCTCAGGAATCTTAACATGCAAGAACTAGCAAATAAACAGCAATTTTAGAGAAACCACAAAGTCTCTCTCTTTATTATTTTTAATTTTTTTTTTAAAGCCAGAAGAGGAGACAGTGCAGGTACTACAGGGGATGCATGCAAGGGGAGGATCAGGACTCCCCTGATGCAGATGCAGGAAAAATGTCAGCCTTATGTGGCTTGTTAAAGGTTTAAGCTTGAAAATGGAATTAAAACCTGGTTGTGCCCTGGCACAGCTGGAAGCTGGTGTAGAATATTCCTCCTTCACTGTGCTTGTCTCAGCCTTCTGTCATGTCCCTTTGCTGTCCCAGCCTTGCAGTTGAGCGGTAGCATCTCTGCCCTGGAGGTTGACTGTATAGGTATCTTCTGTGAGACCAAACCAACATTGCAAAGCTGACACCTGGAAAGAGCTGGGAGCAGATGGTGTCACACAGAATCACACAGAATCACAGAATCATTACGGTTGGAAAGGACCCTCAAGATCAGCTAGTCTAACCCATAGCCCTACACTACTCTTATCCCTAAATCATCCCCTGAAGAAACACATCTATCTTCTTCTTAAAAACCTCCAGGGATGGTGACTCCCCCACCTCCCTGGGCAGCCTATTCCAATATATCACCACCCTTTCAGTAAAGAAATTCTTCCTAATATCTAAGCTAAACCTACCCTGGCACAACTTAAGCCCATTCCCTCTAGTCCTGTCACTAGTCACAAGGGAGAAGAGGCCAACACCCGCCTCCCTAGAATGACCTTTCAAGTAGCTGAAGAGAGTGATAAGGTCTCCCCTCAGCCTCCTTTTCTCCAGGCTAAACAACCCCAACTCCCTAAATGTCTCCTCATAAGGCCTTTTCTCCAGACACCTGATTAGTATAGTTGCCCTTCTCTGCACCTTCTCTAGTACCTCAATGTCCTTCCTATACTGTGGTGC
>VWZX01007367.1:303294-367207 GCA_013399015.1 Galbula dea | reverse complement strand
TCTATGGTTGTACCTGAACCATCTTCAGGAACTGGATCAACACCAGATCAGTTGCTTCCTCTGTCTAGTGATGTCAGTGATCTGCCTCATCCCTTCTGGTGTCCTCCCTTTTTTCCGTCCCCTCTGCTCTTGGATGGCTACAGGTGACATTTCCCTCTAATGCAGTCTGTCCCAGGGACTAACAGGCAGACAATGCTCAGGATGATGGGACTCCATCTGGGGTACCTGGAGCACCTGGGATACCCACAGCTGATGTGCAGGGTTTATCAGGACCATTGTATGGCAGTGAGGTTTGAGGGAACAGGTTGGAGGAAGACTGAGAAGCCAGGGCTCACTGGAGATCATGGCACACCCCTGCCACTTTGCCTCAAGGAAGATGGCCCAGCAGGGACCATGGGGATCACCTGTCTATGCAAAGGGGTGCACAGCATACTCAGCTTTGTGGTAGAGATTAACAGCTGGAACTGGGTGCATGAATGGGGTTGTATGCTCCATTCCCATCATCTTGGTGTCCCTCACTGCACTTTCTCCTTAGCAAGGCTCTCAGCCTTAAAGATGAACTCTTGGTAAAGAGCTTTCATAGAGACTTGCACTGAAAACTGTGCTCTTGTGGGGGTGGTCCAGCTCCCAAAACTGAACTCAACAGGGAAACTGGTCCTGGCACATCTTTCTCTTGAGCTAAACCAAAGCTCTCCAAGACATTCCCAAGATGCTTCTCTGTAGCCATCAGTGTTTGTGATACACAAGGTCTGAGAGAGTCTATTTTGCATGGGACATGCATCCATCATCCCCCTGCCAAGGTGACACCCCAGAGAGGGTCCTTCAGTGCTTTTGGGCATGGCAAAAGCTGACAAATGGGGAGAACCCTCTTCCATGTCACCTGAAGCTCCTGGCAGACAAAGGAGAAGAGCTCAGCTGTCCTGCCCCACTGGAGGCCTTTCCATTGGCTCCCCTCCCTCCCCAGCAGCCCCATGCTCTGCCCCCACTCATGTGCCATGCAGGATTCTCCCATGCTGCCTGCACCTGCCAAAAGCCAGCTGAACAGTTGGGCTCTGGGCAGTCTGCCCTCCCCTCTGGCCCAAACAGGCACTCAGCAGGTGGGGAGAGCCTGTGCAGGTGTGACAGTGCTGTGCAGAGCCCAGGCTGTGCACCGTGTCTGTCCCTGTGCAGGACTCATGACCTCTGGCTGGGATCAGAGATGATGCTACAGATCCTGCTTGCTCTGTGCCTGATGCATCCTGGGGCTTGTCATCAGGGAAGCCCTTTTTGGTTCCTTCCTCTTTCCTGCTTGTTGCACAAGCTGCCTGAAGCAGCCCAGCGGCAGCAGCCTGGGCATGGGGGCAGCAGAGAAATGGTGGGTGCAGGACCTCGAGGCAGCTCTGCCCTTGCCATTTGTGCCAGTTCTTTGCTACCCTGCCAAAGCCCCTCTCCCTTTGCCAGGGGTCTTGTGCCTTCCCAGGGCTATTCCCTGCTGCATCTAGTGGCATTTCTGTGACCACTAGAGCCCGTCTGTTCTTCCTGGCTGCTGCTTCCAAAACCTGAGCAAGAAATACCCCTAAGCAGTGGGGAGGGAGAGGGCCAGCAGAGCTTGGACCAGCAGCATATAGCTGTGCATGGCAAAACACAAGGTCTGGGCAAATATAGGGATGGATCAGACTTTGATCCACAGCTTTTCCCTTTTCAGATGCTAGTAGATGGTGTAAGAGGCCCACAGTGGACAGAGGGGAATGATTTACCCTCATGTGTGTCTTTGGTAAATAGAAATGAGCCTAAGCTGATCACAGGCATAATATCCCAACAGTTTATGGCTGTTAGCTACTATCAGGCTGTATATTCCTGCTATTTGTCTCAATCTCCTGCTCTTGTCCAGGGTCTAAGTCAGGGGTTTGCTGTAGTTTGTAATGTGCATCTGAGGATGCTCATCTGTGTTGTGCTATGCCCTGGGCAAGGCAGGTTTTATAAGTGTAGGATATCTCACGAAGATCTTCAACATCACCAGCTCTCATCCTCACAGCTTATATGCCACAGAGGTGGAGTATCACACAGTGCCTTTGGATCCCAGCAGGGTTTGCCCACAGACCTGCAGCATGACATGCAGCCTTGACTGTCAGCAGCAGGGAGCCAACAGCCAGAGGCACACGTGTGGCTCAGAGCTCTGGTCCTGCCTTTTCATGCTCCTGATCAGAAGCCTGCTGTGCTCATGGCAAAGGCTGGGCTGACACTGCCAGAGTGGCTGTAAGCTGTACCAGCACCTTATTGTTCCCATGGCATGGGGTTATCCATTTCCCACTGGTGCCCCTGGGCCAGTGCTTGGTACTTGGTTCTGTGTCTTGGAGTCTTCCTCAGTCTGTCCTGGTTTGGGTTAGAACAGAACTAATTCTGTGCAGTGATCTTGCTTTTTAGTTAAAACTGAGAAACTGCACTTTCTGAGACTAACAGCATGTTTTCATAGACAGTGCCAGCTTCTAGCAGTGATAAGGCCTCATGTTTAGATTTACTGCCAGGGATTGGTATGCAAAGCAAGGTCACTACTGAATCTTGTGTCTCAAGTTGGGGGGTGCAGAGTAAAGGCTGCACCTTCAGGGAGGAGCAGACAGGACAGGTGACCCCAAACTGACCAACTAAAGTATTCCATCCCATAGAAGTCATACTTGATATATAAACTGGGGGCCAGTTCCCCCTTGCTGGATTATTCTGATGACTGTTCACCCTTGCAAGATTCTTCTTCTTTTTCTGGCTCCTTTCCTCCTTTGCTTCAGTGATCCCTAAGTTCCTGCATCCAGTACCAGGATCCATCCCCTGAGCCTGACTCTCTGCTGCTGCTGAGGCCTTGCTGCAGTGTCAGTGGTGATGCAGTTACCATCAAGGGGGGTTTGGGCTTGGCATTGGGTTCTGTACATATTTGTGTATATTTCATTTATCATTATTATTATTATTAAAGTAGCTTTAGTTTTATTTTCCTATCCACAAGTCTCTCTGTCTCTCTCTTATCCCCTTTCCCTTTCCATGGGGGTAAGAAGAGGGGGTAGCAGGGATCATCTGTCATTGGGTTGGTGGTTGGCCCAGCCTCAGCCCTCGACATTGCCCTAGTGATTTGAGCTTCAACAAAGGCATCAAACTCTTGCTGGTGGATGCTAAAGCCATGAGTCCAGTCCAGGACACCAGAGAGCCATTGCAGGCATTGCAGCAGGGCATCTTCCTCCTCTGTGCATTCAATACCTAGTATCTCCACCATGGTCCCATCATGGGTCTGCCCACCCCCTCTTGTAGCTGTCAAAACCTCTGTTCATGTCTTATCTGGTGTCTTGTCTCCCAGCAAGGTTCTCCTCCATCCTGGATGCTTGACCCTTGTCTTCCCTCCAGCCTGTTTGGCTTCCCCTGCTCTCTGTGCATCAGGCCCTGAGTGTGCAGCTGTTACTGGATGTGGGGAGAGGCTCTCTGCAGTCCAGATCTCATGATGGCTTCATGCAATCCCAGAGGGGCTGGGGTGGGAGAATAGCACCCATGGGGGGATGGGAGAGCCAGGGGGGCAGGCGTCCAGGGGTGGACGTGCACCTGTGCACAGCGTGGAGCACGTTTCGAATGCTTGTTCATGGAAAACTGTGTCTATGTACAGCAGAAAGGTTGAAGGTGCCTGTTGGTGCCTGGGAGCTGCACGTGCAGGAGAAGATGTAGCTATGCCTGTGTCAGTGTGTGTGTGTGCAAGGACAAGCCCACAGAGCTCGTGTCCTTGTGTGCTGTGCGTGTGTCCAGGGCGTAGCTGTCAGCGTGACGTGCTGGCTCTGCTGTGTACATCGTGGGTGTCTGTGTGTGTGTGTGAGGCACTGGATGAAAGGGGAAATGGCTGGAAAAGCTATCCCCACTCCCATTTTAATCAGAGAAATGAAGCAGCTGCTGGAGTGAATAGACCCTGCACTAAAGCAGACGTCTTAATATCTTTTGCAGAGGAGGTGCATTGTGATTCATTCTGTGCATCTCTATTACTCAGCTTTTGATAGGGGCTTACTTGTCTCAAGTGCTTTTCATTATTGCCCTAATGCTATCTATTAACATACTGGATGGAGGCTCTTTTCTCATCTGGAGCATGCATCACTGTGCTTTTAAAGATTATAGGGCTTGCAAATACATAACACTTTACTGCCTCCCTGACATAATTCACTGGGAAAAGAAATCCATGTAAATAGATAGGTAAATAGATAACCTCGTTGGAGGGGTATGGAAGACAGAGAGGCAGACAGACAGACAGACTGACCCCAGCACGGAGCTCAGCACACAGTTAGCTCCTTTGTAATAAATGAGAAAAGAGCTGCTCAGGGTTGATGTAAAAATTCTTGGCCAATGTTTGGTCTCACCTAGAAGATCCTTGTTTCCTAGTTCCCAGGCTCTGACCTTTAGGCTGTAGCATGTCACCCATCAGAGATAGGGAAAGATTTCTGTGCTCAGGAGTGGGGGCACCCTGGGGGGATGGGGAGGGGAAGAGGACTATGATGGAGATATCAGTAACAGCATGCTGTGGAAATGTGACCTGTGGATGAAGAACCCAGAAAAGTCCAAGGGAGGTGCAGGTGAGCAGTGACTGCAGCACAGACCAGAGTCACAGCTGTGATCTGCTCTGGCACAGACCTCCTCAGCAACCTCAGGAACATCATTCCATCCTACCTGGATCAATTAACTCCTGTAAAGCCTGGTGAGGCATTTAAACACTCTGATGTGACTTATGTAGGCAGCCTTCATCAGGGGAAGATTACAGGTGTGGTTTTCTGGGTCAGTGTTATTACCCAGTTATCAATCATTGCCCTGTTGCATGGTAGGTGAAGGCTGGACATCCTGACAAGCACCATACCCAGACAGGACCAAGAGAGACCCAGAGCTGACACCAGGCAGTGGGAAATTTCATCTTCTTTTTCTTCAGCAAATGACTACACCTCAAAAATAAAACTTTTTACAGGAAAGGAATATATAGGAATTGTAACTTAACAACAGCATAAATGCTTCTTTCCTCAGCTCAGGATGACTTTTACTTTCAAGTTTTGTTGAATTGTGGTAAGAAATGCAGTGGCACAAAAGCAAAATTAAACAGACTGATACTGGCAGAACTGAAAGGTTCAACTGAGTGTCTGCATTTTCTTTCTTTCTTACTTTCCAATGTGTTGGAAACCCATTTCCCTGCCCTGTGCCTGTATTACAGACACCTCTGGGCCTCACAGAGCATGAACCCTAATACCTTTTAGATTGTTGCCCAAAAACCTGGAGGCATGGACTGGAAGGTGACTGTTGCATTGACCCTCCCCAGCAAATAAGTCAGAGCAGGGCACATTCACCCCAGCACAGCTCTGTTGGTATATTTAGGCCATGATACTTTGGGACACAGTTTTCATGTCATATGGACATGGCAGCCCTGGAGACAGCCCAGCACTCTCCCCCTCTCACAAGCTGGCTTGCCCACCAGCATCAGGGCTGCTGGTTTAAATATGAGCTCAGCTGCTGGGGTGCTGTGCATCAAGAGACCAAATGCAGGTCTTCAGCTGGCCAGAGTGATCCACAGCCCCAGGATTCCCTGGTTTGGAGTCTGTGGTGGCCCCACAGAGCTGGGGGATGAGCAGGAGTCCACTGTGGTGCTGGTAGGGGGGACAAGGAAGACACACTAGGCTGTGTCCCTCCAGACCAGGGCTGCTGCACAAAGTGCATTGGGAAATGCTTACCCCTGATCAGGGCTCTGGCTGTCTTCTGCCACCTCACCAAACCAAGGCAGAGAAGGCATCAGTTACCCTAAGTTCATTATCCCCTGGTCTCAACAAAACAGGGGACCTCAGCCTCTCCTGGTGGGCAGGAACCCCTGTAGGTAGGGCTCACAGATGCCTGGGGTTACCCTGGCACCAAGGCAGGGTGGGTACCCTGAGCTCACATAGATCCTGCTTTTGGTGGCCAGGTTCTCATTTTCCATGCTGGTTCAGGCAGGGGGTTAGATAGAGCCATCCTGTGCATCCTAAAGCACCATGACTGGTTTCTCCTCCAGCCTCCCACAGTGCCTGGCCTCATAGCTGCCAGCATCCTCTGGGCAGCAGCACCCAAAGGGGCATTCCCTTGGGTGCTCCAACCTGTGAGAGCAGTTTTGCTCTGTTCAATTAATAACCTACAGGATATATCACAACCTTTTATAAACTAGACTGATGCTGGCTCCTAGCTATGGTTAATCATATAAACTTGCCTAATTTTATTCTATCAGCCATCTTGTTGCTACATGCCAGCTGCTTGCCTTACATGAATAGTGGTGGAAGAGCCAAGCATCAAGTTAACAGAATACCAGCAAACATTCCCGACAGCATGAGCAGTCTATAAAACCTGGCACTAAACTCTATTAGAGGAGAGAGAAGCTCTCAGAGAGGAGCTGGGAAGACAGTAGGCTTGTTTTGTTTCCAAATGGCTTCATGTAGCATGTAGTGCAGGTGCTGTAGGAGAAACCCATCCAGTTATGGAAGTGTCTCTCTGTCTAAGGCTGGCTATGCTGTGAGTCTTCTAATGGGATTAAAGCTTAATGTCCTAAATAGAATATGAAATAGTGCTTCCTCATGCAGATCTGCCAGCTGCCTTGCAACCAGGGCAGAGAAACTTCCACTTTTTGCAGATGGAATCAGTCACTCTCTGAACTGATGGCAAGAGCCTCATCAACAATATCTAATGTTTTAATGATGTTGTGACATGACCTGACACGCAGTGTCGCTTGATGGATTCGCTCATGTCACGGCGTGTTTCTGACACAGAAGAATGTAACCTCTCTCCCCTCTTTCAAAAGAAAGAAAGAAAGAGGATAAAAAAAAATGTCTCCAGTGCCTAAAATTTTTGTCTCTGTTGTGGCTGCTGGTGCTCAGTGGTTAGCTTGTGCTGGAGGAGACAAATTTCCACCATGCTTTTTGGTATCTGCTTTTCGCCTCTGCGTGGCACATTATCACTTGCTAACAACATGGAACAAACACCATGGCATTAATAACAGGTAGAAATGATTTGGCTCCTGTGAATCCTCTTTAGGTCACTTCAGACATTTTGTTTTTTTCTCTGCCACAATTCCCCACCAGCTCCTTGAATGCTCCCAGTTGCTTCTCTCCTAGTTTAGTGCAAGAGCTCAGCACTGGGAGCTCAGGCATGGTCTGCTGGGCTGGTTGAAGATGCCTGTGGCACAGGGTGTGTTGGCTTGGAAGGTGCAGCAATCCTTACCCCAGCACTAAAAACAGCCACAGACTTCCAGGGTAGCTGGGTTTGTGTCTCCCAAAGGGAAGTAGAAAACCCACCCAGCACCCAGAGGAATACAGGCAGCAGTGACCTTGTCTCTGAAAGTGTGCTCAGGGTTGGCTGAGATGCATACACATCCTTGGTGTTAGGGCTGAAGCTGCTCCTTGACAGAAGGTAGAGATCTTGATATCTCCTGTGAATGAGGAACACCCAGGGATGCCAAAGTCTGTGCTGGGAGGAGCTCTGTGTGGCTGTCCTCTGTGTGGCCCAGAGGAGCTGTGCAGGCATCAGACAAAGGTCTCAATGCATAGAAAATAGGGACCCTTGACTCCTTTTTGGTGACCTCAGCCTTGCAGCAGTTTTCCACGGGCTGCTTGGTGCCTGGATACCTCTGAAATTGGGCAGAAGTAGGCCCTGGCATCTCAGGTACTTTGTGCCTCCCTTGCCTGGAGGAGAGGCACACTCCTACATGCACCCAGACTCGTTCACTCCCAAGCACTGGGGGAGGAACAGGGGCTGGTGGTCCCTCAGCAGCACGCCCAACCTTGCGCTGTCTCAACAAGCGATCCCACGACCCTCAGAGAAACTTGCAATAGCCTTGTTAACTTATGGATCCTCTGTGTGTGGTGGGGGGTGTTTGGGGGTGCTCTGACTTGTCAGCTTTGTATTTGGGAAGCCCTGACACCTTAGAGGTTCTGTGGGAACCTGCTGTCCCCAGCATCGACAGTGGGGACACAAGGCTGCATGGACACTGCTGTCACAGCCAGGACCTAGGGGAGTGAATCTGGGGAAAGGGAGATGCATAGCCTGATGTATCCCAGCCCACCCCACCCCAGGGCTGAGAGAGATCCCACAGCTCTCCAGGGCAGCCAGGCAGCCCCAGCTGCTTCCCCAAGACCTGGGGAAGGTATTTGTGAGCCCCTGTGCCTAGCCCCTGATGTCTGGGGCAGCATCGTGGGTTTACAAAGGACACAAGGTGGTAGATATCCCCTCCAGGGAGATGAGGGTGAGCGTCCTCCGCTCACCCACACTTCCCAGCACCCACAGGATGCCCTCTGCTCTCCTTTGCCTGTTCCCCAGAGCTGGTGACTGCATTTCGGGCAGTAAATCTGAACCATCCAATCCTGTTAAATTATTTTCCAAATGACATGATTTCCCTGGTGCACATAAATGATCAATTTCATGTTTTATTCCTAGCGCTATTTTAGAGAGGGGAAAAAAAAATCTCATTAAACTCTGTTGATTAGAGAAAAGGAGCTGTCATCACTGGGTGGACAAATGGTGTGAGGGCACTCAGCTTGCTCCTGAATGCACAGACACCTGCAGAAGAGGCCTTCAAAGACCTGAAGGTTGTTTGCCCATATTACAAATGAGGTGAAGGTTAAGAAAGGTGATTAAAAGCATCTGGAAACCAAAATGTGACAGAGTCTTGGAGTAACCTCCGAGCAGCTTGATTTATGACAGGCCGGTCCCGCCCGTAACAAGATTATAGCTTCTCCACATCAGCCATTGTGATAAATACCAATTACCTACTTGAGTATTGCCATTCAAATTTGCCTAAGTAAGGAGCAGAATCATACATCTATGTTGATTACATATCAATGATGCGGTGGAAGCCTTTGCAACTTCTAGATCTGCTTAAGATATGCCACCCTGATTTAGACAGCGATTTGCATACAATTTACCCATAAAGCTTCACTTTGAAAAGTATAATTACTTTTTTAATATTCTTCCTTCTGATTTGAATGTTGGAGAGGCCATATAATGAATTACTGCACTAATGAAGACAAACATGCTCTCGGGGTGTACAATGGGAGCATTGTTAAATAAACTTCCTGCACGCAGCACATTTGTTGTGGTTAATCTTTACATGGAGGCTCCTATTAATACCAGCACTTTTCTTCCCATAATTATTTTCAGAGGGATGTAAATCCCTGCCAGTGCTGCTCCAACGGTTTCACCTGTGGTAGCCAGCGAGGGCTCCAGTCCCACTGGGTTGGCCACGGGCAGGGGATCTAGGCACGTCTGACAGCTAGGCTCTGGCAGATTCAGAGTGAAGCAGCTCTGCATGGGGTCCTGGCTGGGAGCAATCACTGCCAAGAGCCTCCTGGGATGTCTGTAGGAGGCAGGGATGGCTTCTGTCACATGGAGCAGGGACAACAAGGGTGGCATCTGCATGGGACCTAAGCACCAGCAGAGCTCTGCTGCTCTCTTGCATTTAATGCAGTGCAGCAGATCCTTGGAGCTCTTCTTCCTCTGCTTCTCTTGTTGTTCCCCCTCCCTCTTAATCAGAGGATCCTCCCCAAAAATCTATATTCTTATCCAGCATCTGCAGGATTTCAGACTGCTAAAACCCTCTGGGATGCAGATATGGGCCGAGGGAGTCCAAACAGGCAAAATAGTCAGATTTGGACAGAAAGCCAATTGCATCCTGGGCTGTATCCCCAGCAGCATGGCCAGCAGGGCAGGGAGGGGATTCTGCCTCTGCTCTGCTCCAGGGTGACCTCACTTGCAGTGCTGGGTCCAACTCTGGAGTCCACAGCACAGGAGAGACATGGACCTGGTGGAGCAGCTCCAGAGGAGGCCACAGAAATTACCTCAGGGTGGAACCCCTCTGCTGTGAGGACAGGCTGAGATAGCTGGGGTTCTTCAGCCTGGAGAAGAGAAGGCTCCAGGGAGACCTTACTGCAGCAGTACTTAAAGGGCCTATCAGGAAAATGGGGAGAGATTTTTTAGCAGGGCCTGTTGGGACAGGACAAAGGGCTATGGTTAAAACAAAAGAGGAGGTTTATCATTCTTCTTATGATGTTTTCCACTGAGGCTGGTGACAGGCCCAGGTTGCCCAGAGAGGTGGGAGATGTCCCATCCCTGGAACCATTACAGATTAGGTTGTTTGGAGCTCTGAGCAACCTGATCTAGTTGAAGATATTCCTGCTGACTGAACTGTGGGTGGACTAGATGACCTTTAAAGGTCCTTTCCAACATAAACCAGTCTGTTATTGTATGACTAAGACTTCTGTCACTTTTGGGGAACAGCAGTCACTGAGCTCTAGGAAAAGGGCTTGCTGGGAGAGGTGAGAGGACATGGTCATAGGAAGGGAGGTCTACCAGGCCCAAGGAGGGAATCCCCATCACCTGGACTAATACCTTGGTCCAGGGGCATTCTCTGGAGTTTCTTTTCTAAAAGCAAACACATTTCTTTGCTGTTTGCATGCATTAACATGGTGATGCTCAGCAAACCTACAGGCTATGGTGTGGGGGCATGGTAGAGCAGGGGCAAAGGGTTTGAGCATAGGGGCTTGGAGCTGTGACCTTTGACAGCCCAGCCCTCGGTCTGACCTGTTCTCTGAGACCTTGGGCTGTTTGTTTAGCCCTTTGACATTAGAGCCCTCATTGCCAACCTTGCCAAGGACTGAGCATTAGGGATCCATGTAGTTTAGAAAAGGGTTGTTGCTCCCTGTGGAGTAGGAAGGGAGAAGGATTTGGGTTTCAGGTCAGCAGACCTTAGTAGTCCAGTTTCCACTTACCTTCCTACAGATGTGTGGCCACACACACATACAAGCACATCTGGTGCTGCCTTGCCCAGAGCTGGGTATTGCCTCCACTACCCAGCATGGACAGAGCTACCAACCTCATGTGTACAAAATCCGGCTGGCACTGCCACTCTGCCTGAGAGAAGGAGGGAGCTCCGAGGCAGGAGCAGATCTCAGGAATAAGAGCTCTGTCTGGCAGCATGGCAAATGGAAACTGACTGTGCCATCCCACGGGGTCACGGAGGCATGTTCCTCCTTCCCTGCCTGATGGAGGCAGGGCACAGCTCCAGCCAGCCCCACTAATACCCTCTCCTTGCCTTGCCAAATGTTAATGCTGATGCTCGACAGGCTTAGCAGAGCCTTAGCCTGTGCCTGGGAGATACTTCAAATCAAAAGGCTCTTTCCCAGATGAATGGTTTCCCAGCTGGCTGCCAGCAGCTTCCTGCTTTCAGCTGGAGAGGACCTCCTGGTCCCCCTCTGGAGATGCACCTTCCCTTCAGGGGCTTGCTCACCTCGAAGCACTGGCGAGGTGGTGGAGGAAGGGTCGGGTGCTAGACAGTGACTTCTGGGCTCAATCTGGACCAGCTGCTCTCACCTCCCAAAACAACACCCCATTGTCCTTCTGACCTAGACAAGCCTGAGTGTTGCTCCTCAAGTCACCTGGGCCTGTGGAATAATGAAGGTGGAGGTGTCACCTCTTTGGACAGTGTGTGCAAGTGGCTTTCTATCCATGCTCCAGTGGCCAAGCATGATCTCTCACCTGAGCCCATCAGGTTCCATCTTCCAGACAGAATCTCTTGGCTGATGTCCCTCATCCAGGGAGGTGACCCTCCCCACTTACTGAGATCCTACTGGAACAATGTCAACATACAAGTAAAGTCTTCTGCTGATTACTTCAGGTTCCTTCCTTCATCTTCTCGGTTTTCTAGAAGCTCAGAGTGCAGGACAGCAGAGTGACCTGCTGATCCTTGCACATGCTGCTCCCTGGGGAAAGCCACTGCCTCTCTTTCTGGCTTCCTGCTTCATATGAACACTTTCCAGGTTGCTCTGACTGACAAGTTGTACCAGTGATTCTCCAGCTTTCTCCACCTGTGTGTCCCCCATACAGTGACATTAACCTCCTGGTCATGAGCTGCCCTTAAGTCTCCCTTTCAGGATCACTAGATGCAGCCAGCCCCTCCAGGGTTGGTAGTCTGAAGCCTTACTTGATGCACCACAGTTGATGGCTTCACTTGTCCCAGCATTTCTCCATCCAGGTTATTACCCTGCTCTTGCTTGTCCTAGGAGCTGATGCATGTCTTGACATCTTCCAGACCCTCCTATGGCCTCTGCTGCTGGGACTGGCCCCAGGCCCCAGGCTCCAGGCTCCAGGCTCAGCCTGCAGCCCCGCTCCAAGGTGTGTCACTTTGAATCTGAGGTTATTAAAGGATATTTTGTTGGAATGGTCCCAGCAAAGGAAGTGATCCAGAGCAGTGTGACTGCCTCATTATTCACCACTCTGCCAATCTTTATGTCATCCACAAATTTTTATCTGGAGAGACTTGATATTTACTGCCTAGTTATTGATGGGGTGGTGAATAGCATCTGGCCAAAGGCTGACACCCCCTTGGCACCAAGATGATGTGACCAGCCTGGGATCATTTCCTAGCGTGCATGCTGATCTCCTCACTGACCTTCAGGATGTCACTTAGCTCCACCTCTGCAAAGGTATTTAAAGACATAAAGCTCCACATCATTGCCAGCAAGTGTTAAGGTTTCTGTGCACCTGATTTCCTGTGTGTCCTGGGTGCTGCAGTAAGGCCCACTGGGGAGCACCCAAGACACACTGGGAGGTGCCTCCACAGAAGCAGGTTAAGAGCTATCAGATCCCATCTTTTCTTCTCTCAATATGACACACACCTCTCCAATCACTTCACTTTTCGCTCTTGAGAGAAACTGAAGGGGCAATTCTTGCCTCAAGGGAGCTGCCAGGGCTGCCCTATGAAAGGAGAGGGAAGTGGGCAGTGTGCTGGACATTGGAATGGGCAACATCTCACAGCAGAGTAGAGAAGTGCTGTCACTGAGTGAGTTTAACAGCAGTCACTGCCTGAGTGCCCACACTCACAGCCAGCTCTGCTCCACAGGACAGTGTTTCCTGAAGCCAGGTCCACCAAGATACTGTTTTCCCCAGCCCATCTCAACCTGTCTTCCATGTGGAGTCTTTCTAAGAGTCTTGCAAAGGTAGCAGGAGGCTACCTCTGGAGCAGGAGTCAGACTCAATGATCCTGTAGGTCCCTTCCACCTCAGGACATTCCATGATTCTACCTGAGGAGTATATCTGCCCCCTGCAGAGCCACACTGACATTCACCCTGGACATAACCTGCACTGTCATTGCTCCAGCACAACTATTGCCCCAGCACTGCAGCTGTGCCCAGATCCCCACCAGCAGCTCTGCCCCAAGGGCAGCATCTTGCAGCAGCAGCAGGAGACAGGCTGTGTGCTGGAGGGTTCCTGGCATGGCAGCAGCCTGCACAGGCAGCCAGGGGTCCAGGGTGTGAGGCTGGCTAATGTGCAATGTGGAAGCATCAGCTGTGGGATTGCACAGCCCTGCCCAGTCCTGCCAGAGGAGGGGAGGGGAAAAGGAGGAGCAGGCCAGATAATGACCTTGCCCAGCTTGTTAACCTTCATGTCTCCCTGTAACATACTTGGCTGCTTGACTCTCTTTTGTAATTAAAGCATAGTGTTGTTTAACAATTAATAGAGCTGAAGGAAGTGTTTCCCAGCATGGTCTTACAGGGAGCTGCAGAAACTGTCCAAGGCTTGTTGAAGTGAGAGCTGTCCTTGAGAAGGAGAGCCAGATCATGCCAGCTCCTCCTCTGTCACCAACAGTTTTGGGTACTCAGCTGGAGGGGCTGGGGCCTGGAAGGGCAGCAGGAGTCACTCCTGCTTCCACAAAACGTTCCTCCTGCTCATGCCTCTGCCAGACCATTGGGATCTGGTGTGAATTATGCAGCTCTAGTCTGCCATGGAGAGACACAGCAAGATGGAGCTGGCTGAAGCCTCTTAAGGAGGAAGCTGAAACCAGCTGCACTCCAACAGGAGATAAGGCCCAAATACTTCACACTAAGCAACTGAGCACTGCTCAGGCAGTGCTGTGCTCCCCATCCCTGCTGCATCCAGGTCCACATCTGACGGATTCCTGGGGAACACATCACCCATAATAGGAGTTTGGGTCACAGCTCATGGCTGTGGGGTCAGAGCAGATGCTCCTGAGATTGCTTCTGGCCCTGGGCTCAGTGGCCTTTGGAGCAAAGTTCCTCGGAGACCAGGAGAACCTGGCTTGCCTAGTTGCCTGGTGGAGATGCAACACCTTCAGCAATTTGTTATGGTCTGCACTACGCTCCTGGGCTACTCATTACAGGAAGGTCTTGCCCATGGGGTTGATCAGACAAAGTATGGGTGTCCACAGTTGGAATGTCTCCATGGGACTTGGCAAAGCCCACATCTCCTGAGCCTGTTGATATCTGCTCTGGGGGGTGATGAATTGCAGATGGCATCTGCATCACTGAGGTATGATGGACTTTGCTGGAGAGGACTGGGAAGCTCATGTTAATGGAGGTGCCAATGGACAAATGCCCACCTTCAGCCAGGCAGATCCCTACTGTGGGGCTGTTTCCAACAGAGACCTCTTGAGCAGAGTGATATCCCAGTGCCCAAAGGGTCTGCATCAGGATCCAGCTTTTCCTGGCATGTCTGAGCAAGGAGAGCCATGGAGGCTGGCTTTCTGCTGGGAGGACTGCTGTCTTATGGAGGGCAGAAACACGTGTACAGGAAAATGCTCCAATAGACCTCATGCCTTGCTGCTGAATGAACAGGACAGCACCAGCCTGGGATGCTTTCTGCCCATGATTCGTGGCACACATGATCAGCATGCTGGTCCATGCACTGAGCCTGAGGGAACAGGCTTGGTGTGGGTTAACCTGGGAATCAGCCAGGCAGCTGCCAAGGCACTATAGATTTTGTAGCAGTAACTCTTTGGCTGGAGAGTGAAAAGGGGACAGCTAATGGGGCTCATGAGATCTGTTAATACTTAACCTAATGCAATACCTACAGGCCCTGTCAATAAATCAGAGACGAGCCCCAGCATGTGCTCCACCAGCCACCCAATCTGCCAGCAAAGCTCCAGCATCTGTGGGGGATCCTTCCCTCTCACCACCATGGGAGCTGAGATTCCCTTCCCCAACCTCCTTTCCCAGGAACCTGGTGAAGTCCAGCATAGCCAGACCACTCTTACTGGGATAAAGTGCTTCAGAGATCCCTGCTGGGTGTCCAGCAACACCAGCTCAGAGGGATCATGGGCTCAGCCCTAGAAAGGTCACAAGCCTGTGGAAGTTCAGCCTAATGGTCTGAGGATGGGGGACATGGGAGGGTGCAACTTGACATTCAGGTTTTTAAAACCTCTCTAGGACAATCTAGCTTTGGTTTAATCAGCACTGATTAGCCTTCACTGCTGGAGCACGGAGAGGAGGCTGTCCACAGCCCTGCGCACGCCGAGGGCTTGATTTCGAGCTGCTCAGAGACGTCCGAGCTCCTGCTTAGCACCAAGGTTCATTTCTTATGCAAAAATCATGACCAAACAACAGCAGCAGAGCCTTCCCAGTGGGACCATGTCACAAAGTGGTGGGTAAAGAGGTGCCCCCTACCATGAGAAATGCTGAGAGTGCTCCACCCTGGGAGGGGTGAGACATGTCAGCTGCCAAGGCAGATCCAGCCTAAACTTTTCTAGTGTCCTTGTAATAGCAGAAAACAAACTAAGATTGTTAAACTACACTAGTGAACTTCCAGTGGTAAAGGAAAGGAAGACAAGTGTCTGCCACCTGCCTGGGGTGGACACATTTCTTGTCTCCTGGTCTGATGTGTAGGTAGGGCTGGAGAGAGGCCAATCTTTATTTGTTAGTGCTGTTCCCATGGCAGACATCACTGTTACAGCAGGACACCTAAAAACAGGTCCCTGGAAATGCCAGATCTTCAAACATACCTGTGTTGGATGCTTGAGGCTGGGTGAAAATGGAACAGCTGGATTCCTGGTCAGAAGATATGGTGCCACCTTGCCAGGATGAGGATGGTTCCCTGCTGTGTCTGCTTCTTGCCACATGTCTGCATCTGACATCTCCTCTGCTCTTGTTCCTGCCCACGGTGCTCATGGAACAAGTTAGGAGCTGTTGGTGTAACCCAAAAAACTCATAGGCTCTGGGATCTGGTCTGGATACCCTCAGACATCTGAGGAGGTGTCTCCAGTGAGGCTCAGAGGGGCTGTCTGAGATTTGCTGTGAGTAGAGATGAGTCAAAACTCACATACTGGATGAGCAGAAATGACACTAAATCCACTTGCTTCAGAGAACAGGTAGTGTTTCAGAATGGCCTCAGTTTTAATAACCTAAAAATCTCCACTGGTTTTATGTCTTCCTTCACCAAAAATCAAACTGGATAGGAAGGGAAAGAAAACAAGAAAACAGAAAAGAAAGGGAGAGGTGAACCCCCAGGTTTGGAAACTCCTGTGTCTGGGGAGAAGCACCAGGACATCAGGAATAAACAAGAAATATTATTTCAGAGAACAGTCTATGAGTGGCTCAACTCTACCAGCTTTGTGATATCACTCCAGCACATCCCAGGAGGGTCTTGTGGGCAGCACCTACTGTTGGTGGCAACTGATGGTTAGGGTTTTGCTGAGTTCTGCCATCTGTGCTTCCCTTCCATCCCCTTGACTGTTCATCGTCTGAGTGTGAGTTCAAACTGAGACCCTAAGAAGGAATTATTGAGCTTAGCCTCCGAAATCACAGACACTCACCTGCCCTCCTCCACTCCTCTAGAAATCCACAGTGAGCAAACTCTGGGAGAATTGTATTTCTGCCTGATGTGTTGTCAGTCACCATTTCACAGAATTAGAGTCATGTGCCTCCAACAGGAAGCAATTTTCTTTGTCAGATTCGACAGGTCTGTGCTAACCTTGGATCAGAGATGTTCTGAGCCTTTGGGGGTGTCCCTGGTGTTTCTGTGCTCTTGCTCCTGAATTTGGCTACAGAGGTCACATGAGGGTGGGGGTTTAGGGGAGTATCTTTGCTGTCGATAATCTTGCCTGGCCAGTGTGGGACAGCACAGGCTGTCTGCTCCCAGACAGTGCTCCTCTGTGCAGGATGGTTGGCAGTTTCAGTGCCATGAGGTAAGTTTTGAAACATGAAGTCCTGACTTTTCTTTCACTTGGGGCATCTGCATGATTTTTTGTTCTTGGCCTATGCTGAACTTGGGAGATTTTTTGGAGGGAGCATTTTCTTCAAAATGACCAAATTCTGCTTTGGGATCTTGTCATGATGCATGCCCAAATGCCTCTGCCTGTCATTCTGCTCTCTTGTTCCCTTCAGGGGCTCTTGAAAAGCCAGTACTGGAGCAGCTCTCCACCAGCCACTCTTTTGCATTCAGCCAGCATTTCTCAAATACCATGCTTGCTGCATGCTGCCTAACAGGTGCTCTGGACAGTGATTTGGATGATAGCTTCCAAACAAGGAAAAACACAAATTGGCCTCACCCCAGAATCATAAGACTAGCTCAAGAAATCAGAAGATCTGGGGGAAAAAACCCAAAACATTTCTGGAGTGTGTCCTGCCTTCTTGGGATGCTTTCATCACCCCTTTTGCAAGCAGTCTCTATCATCATGTGCCCTAGAAACTTGCACATTTGAAAGAAAGCCAAGACTGCTTTGCTCACATGATGCTGGGACTGGAGGCTGTGTGGATATAGCATCAAACATCACAAGATGTACATTGAGATCACGAGATCTGGTCACCCTGCAAAGACTTAGGACTTATCTTTGTGCTCCCCAACCTTTGACCATCAGCAGAGCATCCCCATGGGATGGTCTCTGCCTCTCACCAGGTCATTGCCTTGAGCTTCCATTGGCTCCTTGTTGGAGCATACAGGAGGAGGATGGCCACGGGCAGGACCCTGTGACTGAGCCACCAGGGATGGGTGATCCTTTGCTAATCCTCTGAGCACAAGGTGACACAAGTTTCATTTTATAATTGTCAGATGCCAACCTGTCATTGGCCTCCAGTCCTGGCAGGGAGGCAGGTCTAACTGGGCTCAGGGGAGACTGGCTAGGAGGGTGAGGAACCATGACCAAGGGCCTGCCAGCACATTTCCCTGGTGGTTTTCTATCTGTGACAAGTCAGAAAGCAAAATAAAAAGAAGTCAAGCAGTCAGCCAGCACACTTAACTGCAGTTTTCCTCCATCAGGATCTATTTAGTTTTATTCAGCCTGACATCACTCAGAGAGGGGAAGAAATTCTGGGAGCCTAGAGCCAGAGGCAGATCACACAGTGTGTGCTGGCCATGCTGGGGGAACTCATCTCCATTATTGCATCTGACATCAGGGAAGAGGAGCCAGGGTCTGTGGCTGTGGGCGAGGAGGCAGCCTCCCCCACTGCATGCTGGTTGTGCACACATCAGGATCCTGATTTCACTGACCTGTAGGTGCAGCTCCCCAGAGCTTCATGGATTTTGCACTGTCTTGGACTCCAAGCCCTTGGGTTTCCATCACACAAGTGTAGGTGGCTTGAGGCAAAGTCCTTGCCTGAGATGCTCCAGCTGTGAGTCAGGAAGGATGGGGTTAAACTGATACCCTGGAATCCACAGCTGGATGTTGTGAGCAGAAGCACATCTGTATCACTGCTTTCCAGGAAAGCCCTTTTTTAGCCTGAATTGAGAGAATTTAACAGTCTGTAACACTGAAAGGGGAAGGAGCAGAACCACCAAGACCCCTCATTCCCTAAAACAAACCTCTTAGCTGTGGGATTTGTCACACACCAATGCATGGGGGAGGTAAGGAGATATGGGCCTGGAAGCTCCAGAGGGAGAAGCACTGAAGGCTGCCAGGCCATGGGAAATAGATTGTATCCACCCAGCCTGTGGCCAGCATTACAGAGGTTGTGATGTTCCCATCAGATGCCAGCATTTTGGGTACAGCTGCTGCCAAGGCTGACAGCAAGTCATCCCAAGGACTCAGCACTGGTCCAGAAGAAGGTGCCTAACAGGGTGGGAGAAGTGACAGCACTGTCAAAATGATGTTGTGGGTGGCATATGCCAACTTAGGGCTCCATTGTAATGATGTCAGGAGCAGTCTCTCATCCCACCCTGCCCCACTACCAGCTATTTCTGATCATGCTTCAAGCAGGGGTTAAGCAGTCACTGTGTGGGAGACATCCCACATCACCCAAGGACCTCCCTCTTTACCTGGGGCAACAGGCAGCAGGAAGCTCAGCTTGTGGCTGTCAGCAGGACTCTGCAAGACTGCCAGCTGGCTGGAGACAGATGTCTGCACTGCTGATGCCAAGCTATCCCAGACAGGACAGTCCTGGGGTAGCTCATTACACTCATAATGTAAATGCTTTCCCAGATCAGGTTCTCTAGGTATCCCCAGCCTCACTCTGCACTTTCCCAGGCTGCACTTTCCAAGAAGGGCACTGATGACCCTGAACCTGAACTGGCTATCTTTGGGAGTTGATGGCAGAGCCCCTGGACCTGTCCATAAGGGGCATTCAGAGCTCCTTCCCTGCTGACTGCACAGACCCCATTTGCTCACTATTCCTTGCTGAGCAGTTTGCTTACAGCAGCAGCATCCTCAGCTGTCTTTGTGATGTGATCTTGCAGTCCCTGTTACCCAAAATGCTGTATCAATCACCTGCCCAGGCAATGCTCTCCGTGCATCACACCACTCATCTCCTGGTTTCCCTTTTACTAGCACATCAATTCTACGTATCCCCATTCCCAAAGCCATCCTGTCCTGTCCCTTGCTATATTTTGCAGGAGGATTCTCATTGTCTTTGTACCACAGCAAGCACAGAGTGTGTCTTGCCCACACCAAGACCTCTTGCAGCAGCGCAATGGCACAATTAACCACCCTGGTCCTCCATCTGCATATGGCATCCCCCAGGACAGCATCTCCTCCTCTGTCCTGACCCGGGGACTGTCCACCCTTGGTCCAGGGTGATGCAGGATCAAAGATGCCTAAGAGAAAAGCAGTAGAAATGAGTGGAGATGTGCAAGGCCTGGCTGATGGGGGGAGACAATGTCTCAGCCTTTTTAGTTTATCAAGGGAAGGTTAAGAGGCAACTTGATCATAGCCTATAAATACTTATGGAGGGAGGAGATTTCTGATAATGGAGGGGTTTTTAATCTAGCAGATAAAAAATGTAATGAGATTCAATGGCTGGAAGCTGAAGCTAGAAAAACCTAAATTGGAAATAAGATGCATCTTTTAAACAAGGAGTATAATTAACCATTGGAGCAATTTGCTAAGAGATGTGGCGGATTCTCCATCATCTGAGGTCTTTAAATCAAGACTTTCTAAAAGAGATGCTTCCCCTTGGCCAGAACTCACTGGCTTCAACTGTGCCATTGCTGGGTAAGAGCAGTGCCCTGTGCTGCATGGGTCACTGGGGGTGTGCCTCGGTGCACTGTGGTGACCCCCCAAAATCCCTGCTTCCCTCTCAGCCTTGATCTTTCTTCACCTCACAGACCATAGGACCACAGAACCATGGAATGTTCTAAATTGGAAGAGACCCATGAGGATCATCAAGGCCAGCTCCTGTCTATGCACAAGACAGCCCCAAGAATTACATCATGGGCCTGAGGGCGTTGTCCAAACACTTCTTAGACAATGTTTCTCACGTGCTACTATGCATAAGGGAAGCACATTCTTAGATAAGAATGAGAGTGTGTTCCCTCTGGGGAACTAGGAGGCTGACACAGTGAGGAGCTGGCCCTTGAGCATCCACTCTGCGTCTCCCATTTGCCTAGCTGATGTGTATGAGACTGGGAGAACTCAAGACACAAGGAAAGGAGATCCAGAGCTGGGTGGCTCTTCTTGTCCCCCCTCTGCAGAGGATGTAGCAGAAAGGAGGGCAGGAGGCAGGATGTCTGCTCAGCCTTGGCTCCCTTGCAGAAGGCTGCATGCACCCACGTTGTCACCTGCCCTTTCCTCACCTGGCAGCCCCAAGAGCACCCCATGGGCACCCGTGGGCTCTCCACGCTGCAACACTTCAAGTCCTGGCCTTGATGCCTGCTGCTGGGGGTGGCAGGCTGGCAGCCATGCACACTCCCTCCCTGGTGCTATTTCTTCCCTGCTTCTTTTTTTTCCCCCTTGGTTTCTTTCTTGATATTTTTTCCTCACTGCCTTATTTTATTTTTTTTTTTCACCTATAATTTTCTCCATTGACTTTAATTAAGCTCTCCCCAGGCTCACTCTGTAGGCAGGCTTCCCCAGCTCTAATTAGACTCTCATCATAAGTAATCTACATGGAAAGCAAACATGTGTGTGTGTGTGAGAGCCAGTGAGATTTATAGAGAGCATGCAGGGAGCAGATGGGTGCATAAAACACTACAAATAATTCTGGTACAGATGCAGAAAAGGCAGGAGCTATGGTGGGGACTAGAGTCTTCCCCACATGCTCACATAAGTCAAATCTCTGTCTCTCTTTCTCTCTAGGTAGCACCACATTTCCCACAATAAAATCAATAGTGCAGATCAGAGTAAATCATCTTTGACTGGGAAGCAGGACTCGGTGGTAGCAGCGATTCCCAGGTGAGACTTAAGGAGATGCCTCACACTGATCTGTTTCTAACCAGGTACTTAAGACCCAAGGTGTATGCTGAGGTAATGATCAGAAGTAGGCTGCCCGTGGTGAGAACGTTGTGCTGTTTGCTCAGGGGTGGAGGATGGATCGTGATGTGGGGCTGAGGTATCCAGCACAGCCCAGGAACTGCCTGCTCTACACACCTCCCAGACACAGCACTGTGAGCAGAGAAAATTGCTCTACAGGGAAAAGAGAGCTTGGAAACAGGCAGCTTTGAGACTAAGGAAGGGTGACAAAAATGCTCACCAGCCAGGGGGCAGAGTTGACTCCCCAGGGTGATGCCAGTGCCTGCCTGGGAGCCATGGACAGCTTGTCCTGCCTTGGGATGAGGCCATGCTTGAGGGTGGGAGAGGTCTTGGGATCCTGTCAGCAGCTTGAGGAAGAGGGAAGCCAAGGCCCAGCTCCAGGCACAGCTCCATTGCTGACCCTTTGGTTCTCCCTGTGCCACTGAGGGTATCTGCTGTGTCCAAGGTGGGGAGGAGGACCCAGCACCTGCTGTAGGGCTCTGAGCCCCTCTTCTTGAAGCTTCTGGAGCTTCTCTGTCCCTTGCCCATTCCCCAGCCTGAGAGGTGTTTTGTACCTGCACCACACAACTGTACCCTCTTGCTGAGCAGAATGGGCAACCATGTCAAGAAGGGTGGAAGCCACCAGAGATGCATGAAATGCTTCTCTGGTGGCTGAATCTGCCAGGATCCTAGATGTGGTTTGTGGCCTGTGTGCTGGGACATGCAACTCTCTGATGTGCCCCATGGGCTGGACTTACCCTTTTCTCCCTTCCAGTGAGACCTTCCTTATCATCCTTATCCTCTTCACCACTGTTAAGGGATAGGACTGGCAGCTGATCATTCCCAAGGGAGTCCCACCACCTCATCTGCTTTGCAGAGGCTGACTGGGATTTATCTAGTGCATCTATCATCCACTGTGATTGACCCAGGAGCAGAAATGTGGCTTTACAGACTGGGTGTCCAGCACAGGGTGAAGACCCAGAGTATCATACACCAGCACACAGCCATCCTGATGAACTCCATCTGGATGCAGGATCATCTCTGCCCTTGGAGGAGGGAGGCAAAAATCCCTACCATGTGCTGTGCTGAGCAAACATTGGCCAGAAAGACATGCCTTGATTGTCTTGAAATGGGAGATAATGAGAGAGATGGGAGATAATCAGGCATTGGAACAGGCTGCCCAGGGAGGTGGTGGAATCACCATCACTGGAAGAGTTCAAAAAGCAGGTAGATGTGGTGCCTGGGGACATGGTTTAGTGGTGAACAGGATAGTGCTGTGTGGATGGTTGGACTCCATGATCTCAGAGGGCTTTTCCAGCCATAATGGTTCTAGGATCCAATAAGGGGAGAGACTGGAGATGTGCAAGTATGAGGAGTCATGACACATGTCAACATGTCTGCACAGCAGTGGTCTCAAAGGGTTTGGACATGCTGCCATGGTTGCTTTGCTCCAGCACATTTCTGGCACACATTACACTCCAACACATTTCCCAGCCTTTGTATAGCTACAGGAGCTGCACAGTGTGAATATTTGTCAGGTCCCTGCCCACCAGCCCCTGCAATGTCCCCCTGTCCCTCCCTAGCATGCTGCACAGAAGGGTGGTGTGGAAATGGGTTGGCAAGACAAAGGGGTAGAGAAAGGGCTTTTCTGCTGCATCACAGAGACAGAATCCCCTGCTGGGTGGTCTCTGCTCCTCACCAGCATGAGGCACTCTCACTCTCACTACATGGGGAGCAGGGGCACCCAAGAGCAACCTGTGGATTGGATGCCCAGTATTAGGCTGAATACATGTCCCATCTGCCACTGGAGCAGAGGTTTGGGTTGAACCTGGCACCGGGAACTTGGGTCTTGGCCACTCTGTGCACAACAAGGGCTTGAATTGCTGGGGACAAGGTCAACCTGGGCCTAACATGGAAGCATATGTGCCTGGCTCTTGGGAAATTGTGCTTAATGGGACAGCTCTGAAAGAGGAAGAAAATGCTATTGGCCATGGGGCAGAGCCCATGATTCATTGAGTTTAAAGGCAGAAGAAACTGTTGGGCCATCTAGGTCTGGTGGTTTCAGCTTTTTCTGGTGTGAGCCATCACTAGGCATGTTCCTGGACAGGTAATTTAAGCCCTGTTGGCAGGCTATGGCTTTTCTTTGTTGCCTTTGAGGATTTTTTTCTGGCTAGTCTTGTGGCTACTAACACGGGCTGGAAAACACAAGACCTGCTCCCCACTACCTCCCAGGTGAGAGGGTTTCCTACACTGATCTGCAGTTTGAACTCAAAGCTTGTAGCTGAAACCTGTAGTTCTAGCACTTATAGACAAGGGTATATGGCACAGGAGAGCATCCTGCTTATGACCTTTGCAGAAGCATCAAAGGATGGAGCCTCCTCCTTCTGTAGTTAAACTAGTTGTTTCCAACAAAAATGGCTCTGAGTGTTTGACTTGGTATGGATTCTGCCTCTGTAGACCAAAGTGTTCTGCCAGACCTGGGCTTTAATCTCCTTCCAACCTGAAGTGTGTGTATCCTTCCCTTGAGTTGTGTTTCCCTAGCATCCCCCCTGAAGATGCTTTTACCAGCCCTTATATCATTTCTGTGTCTCTTCCCTCAGCCTCTGCAAGCTTTCCACAACCTCTAGAAGATCCAGACACCAAAACCACATCCAGCATTCCAGTATGTGCCTCAGCAACACTTTCCATGAGGTGTATAATTAGTCTGTGAAACTCATTGCCACGCTACGTCATGAAGATCAAAACTGTCAATGTCTGGAAAGGCAGGTTAGGCAAACCTGGACCATGGGGCCACCAATGACTGCCACAGGACCTGCTGGACTGACCCAAATGCTATGTGCAGTCCTGGGAGTCCCTCAGTCATTGACTAGGAAAAACTGTGGGAAAGGATGGCTCAGTGCTGGCCTTGAACCTCTGAGCATCTGCTGCTGACCTGGTTGGAGATGGCCCAGGGGTTGGATGGAGCTTGAGTCCAGCACATCCCAGCCACTCTAATGTTCCTGTGTGCATGGAAAGAAAGACACTTCAAATGGTCAACACCAGCTTCTCCCATGCAGGTGGGTCTCTTGGGCTGCTCTCCCCAGGCTCCTCTACAGACACTGAAGACAAAATGGCATTACTAGGACGTGAGTTAGCTTGTGCTGAGCTACTCATGTGAAACATGGCAGACAACTCATGCTCTTGCTGCTGACCTGCAGGTGTGGGAGACACAAGCTTCAAGGAAATCCCATCTTGAACCACCTTGTGCCCCATTGCCTCCCAGAAAGGATGATAGTGACCCTGGCTACACCCCCTCTGCAAGAGCTGTGGTCAGCCCTGCAAGCTCCCATTGCAGATGGGAAACACTGAGGTAGGCACAGCTCCTTATCACCTCCTCCCCTCTTGATTCCTCAATACCATGATCATGCATGAGATGAGCCCAAGCTACCTCCAGATGGCTGAGGAAAATCAGTCAGTATCCAGGCTGTGTCTGCAGACCTCCTCTGGAGCCTCATGGTGTGGGCAGTCTCTAGAGGGCTTTTCCAGTTGTCTTTAGTGTCTGGAGCCACCAAATCCAACATCAAGCCCATATTTGAGGGCACCTAGTAGAGGAATGATGGGTAACTAGAGGCTATAGGTATCAGCAAAGGCAGTTCAGCCTCTCAGACACCAGTTTTAGTGAGTAACTCACCACAGCTGCATTTCTTTCCATTAACTGCTGAAGGTTTTTTGTTCTCTGATGTATATGGGAGCTGGGCAGAATCTGAGCTCTGGACCTGGCCAGTGTGATGTATCTCATTTCTCTGGTCACAAAACCACTTAGCGTCAACACTGGAAGGCTGCAGAAATCCTCTGCTGGCTCTTTTCAGGCTCTTGGTGTGTGAAATTAGACTAGTTATTGAGATTACTATTATTTTTAGGGTGATTTGAAAATGTTTGTCCCATGTAGATGCTGTCTGACATTTTCCATAGATACAAAGAAGCTGAAGAGCACTGTCCTTGTGTGTTGCAGGTGCCTCCTTCCAAATATACAGAACAGAAATACTCACTGATCATGCCTGACTCATCCCTTGCTAGGAGCAACTTTGCCATCTCCATGAAGCAGCACCTCTTGCCATTACTGGGATTTATTTATTCCTAATACACTTCTAAAACCTCTTTACCTTGCCAGCCCAGGAGCTTGTCCCAGTACTTTTGTCACTTGAGGACTGTCAATCTCTGGCCAGAGGAATAGGCATGGAGAGTTGAGTGACTGGAGAGCCTGGGGAGAGCCATGGGGGGATGGAATGAGTGCCAGAAGGGGATGGGAAAGATCAGAAATGAGACCCCACTTTTGAGCAACTCCTGGAGGGCACACTGGAGCCAGCTGTGGTGTGGGTGTGGTAAAACCACAACTGTCTCTGGTGGCATTGGCAGATCCAACACAGAGAGGAGGGGTGAGGCTGAGGACTGGTAATTTGGGGGGACTCAGGGCTGCACTGGTGTGGTCACCCATCCAGTTTCTGCCAAGGATGTCTCAGAGCAGCAGGGTGCTGCAAGGCAGGGAGGGCTTCACCACTGCAGCTTGGGGGCATAGCCACTCTAACCCTTCTCCTTCTCCCTTGGTAGCATCTGCAGGCTGGGGGTTCCCAGATGCTGTCCCTGAAGAAGGTCTCAGTTCCTGGTTGGAGGGCAGGGAAGCACCATCCCTCTCCAGCAAATACTCTGTCCCCTCTGTGAGATAAACACTGTCTCCTCTACAAACCATCTTTTCTCAGGGGTATCACCATCTCCTCTCAGACTGCTCTGTCCTCAGGCTCCTCCAGGGACTTTAAAGAGCACAGATGCAGGGAGAGAGACATGTTGTCTTCCAACTTCTAGATGAGCCATGTTGGGAGGAGTGTCCCAATCAGGTCCCTTGATGTGCAGCATCACAGCTTCTTGTGGTGCCCTGGAGCAGGGAAGGAGCACCTGACCCAGCCTGCTTGGGATCTGTCAGCTACCTTCATGTTCCTCACACATGAACAGGGGATGATGCTCTCCTAGTTCCAGAGTCCCCCCTGAACCTCATTTGTGAGACTCTGGGTGTATAGCCAGGAGCAGGAACTGGCAGGATTCCTGCACCAAGCCATCTGCAGCCTGCTGGTCCCCAGGCTGTGGTGACCTGGCCATATTGCAAAGGTAGAGAGAGATTTGCAGATACAGGAGTTGATGATGAATTGTTAAACATGCCATGGGTGGGAGGTGTCCCACCATCAGAGGACAACCCTCTTGTTCACAGCAGACCCAGTTTCAGGCAGGCTGTGTGCACCCTCAGGAGATGTGCCCACAGCTGACTTTGGGATGACTGTCCTTGCTCCTTTCTTGCCTTGTCAGGATGCCCAGAGGATGTTCTCCATCTGCTCCAGGGCACAAGTGGAAGGTGGGCACTCGTGGATGAGCTTCTCTGAGCTTGCAAACAGCAAAGCTTGGGCTTTGGGAACATTGTAGATGGGGATTCAGCAGAAGAGGGATTTTCCCCTGGGATGGGATATTATCCAGGTAATGCCAGAGTTTAATGGCCAAGCAGTGAGAAATCCCTTCCAAAAGCCTATGGTCCTTTAGTGCAAGAGCTGCAGGATCCATTCCCATGGATAATGAATTGTCAGAGTTATTCTGAGGGGAAGATAGGGAGTTTGGCTGCACTTCAACAAATCGTTTAAGCTGAAAGCAAAATAGGGCATGGGGAGGGAAATGTAAGATTTTCATTTTACACCTGCAGCTTTCTTTTAAAATTGACCATGATGAGGAGATGAGAGGAAAACCAAGAAAAGAGAAGATAAAAACTCAAAATCCACTTTATGTGGAGTGAAGTAAGTTATTTGAGGTTAACCCAGAATGTTTCATTGTGCCATTGCCATGGAAAAAAACACAGGATGTTTCTCATTTGATTTAGGACTAAACATTTATCTTTAGTTTTACATTTTAGTCCCCAAATGAAAAGCCATGGGTTTCTACCTCACCCTCTGATGACTTTCTGCAGGAGCCTGAGAAATCCCAAATTGCTCGTACTGCCTGGAGGTACATCCACAAGGAGGCAAATTCCCACCTGCAGCATCTCTTGCCTCTCAGCCCTCACCATCTCCCTCCCTGGGTGCAGGACAGCCCCTGTCTGGCCCACACACAGATGGGGAAGGACACAGAGTGAGAGACACAAGCCCAAAGCCACTTGTGCTGCTTGTGCCCGTGTCCAGCTGCAGGGTCCAGCCAGCCCAAGTGTACAAAGCTCTACTGATAAACCACACACTGAATATTTGTTTCAGATATTTAAATACATCTCAGGGTTCAGATCACAGCTTCTCAACAGCAGTTAAATAAGTAACACATTCATATTTTGTAAACTGTTTCTCACAGCTTGTTTATTTAGGGTTATAACTTGATTTGGGCTCCTTATGGAAGTGTGACTCATTGTTTAATGTGTCAGCTCATTAGCAATACTTGTTTTTGCCTTATATTTCTGTGCTACCACTAATTGCTGAGCCCACTGTGAGCTTCAGCTTCCAATGACACTGTGGAAAATGCAAGAAAATAGATCAGTTACTAGATAAAAGGCAACAGAAATAAACAAACTCATGAACCTGCAGAGGAAGCTTTTTAGCTGCTGTGATTTTACTCCAAGGAGAGACTTCCCTTGCTTGGGAAACTGATGCCACCAACCCCTGGGCTCTTCTGTCAGGACAATTTGAGCAAGATCAAGCTAAAAAACACTGCAAGTAGAGAAAATGCATCAAGGCCACTTCTTCACACCAGCACAAGTAGCTCAACATCTGCAGCTCAAACCCCATCAGCCAGCCCTCTGTGAGGAGCTGATGGTGCTCAGTGCATTGGTGTCCTGGGAAAGGAGAAACCCATGTGCTGGAGTTTGAGCATTTCCTTAGTGCTTTTTTGTTTCCTTTTTCCTTTCTTTCTTTTTTTTTATTGGATGCATAATCTCCCAGGGCTGGGACAGAGGTGGCCAAACCCTCCCTTTGGGGAGAAGGCAGAGTGGCTCAAGAAATGCCTAGCAAGGATGTGTGCAGTAAGCTGAAGCACAGGAGGTTCCACGTGAGTACAAGACCAAATGTTTTCCCAGTTGAGGTGCCAGAGCACTGGCACAGACTGCCCAGAGAGCCTGGGGAGTCTCCTTCTCTAGAGACATTCAGAACCTGCCTGGGCACCTTCCTGTGTGACCTGGTCTAGGGAATCCTGCTGTGGCAGGGGGGTTGGACTAGATGATCTTTTGAGGTCCCTTCCAACACCTGACATTCTGTGATTCTGTGATAAATTATTGTGACCTCTCCTGAGAGGCTGCAGGCAAAGCTGGGAGCAGCTTCGGCCTCTCTGAGCCCAACTGTTGGAAAAGGCATAACAGCAGGAGGAAGGCTTCTCCAGGGCTGCATGTTCAGGCTCAGCACCTCCTCCTCCTCCATCCCACATGTTCAGGCTCAGCACCTCCTCCTCTTCCATCCCAATCCCTCTGCACTGAAGCTGTCTGTAGGAGAAGAGTGTGGGCCACAGGAGAGGAGGTTTCCACATTGCACTCTTCTGCTTGGAGCACACCATGTCTTCAGTAATTGAGAGATGGAAGAGCCCATTTTGGCCATTTAGATTTCATGGATTCTCTGGAGCAAACCTTATCAATGCCAATGTGCATGGTCACACCTTCTCTGGTAAAGGAAATGTTCTGGGTACATGAAAATCAACCTTCTTTGCTTGCTTCCCTTCTCACTTGCCTGCTTCCTTTATTCCTTCCTTTTCATCACTCAAGCAAGAGTTTTTCTGCTTTGCTGGCACAAGCTTCTTTGTAAGAAGAAAACTGCTGCTAGTTTCCTACATAGTTTTATGAGTTTTCATGAAGTATTTAAAGGAATAGCAGGCACTGACTGAAAAGCAGTTTGTGGGGGAGAGAAGGAGGGAAAACCCCCACAAAACTGGAGGGGTCAGTGATGATGACAAAGAAAAGGGAAAAGAGCCAGACTTGCCTGATCAATCTGTTTAACTTTCTCCTCTCTGCAGAGCCTTCAGGGAGTGATACTAGGAAGGGGTTCCTGGAAGGGGCTGATCAGGTCCATGAAGGAGTCAGGCTGGAAGTAATGCTTTCTGGTCCATCCTCCCACTCCATCCTCTGGCCCCAGTATCCCTCCTCCCTGCCAGGAATATGGAGCCCTTGCAGGCAGCTCCCTCCCTGCTGCCTGCAGCAGAGCTGCCAGGTCCTTCCCTGCCAGGCACTGCTGGCCCTTCATGTGTTCCACTGGGAAACATTGGTTCCAGGCTTGCCCTGGGCTGCTGGAAAGTGGTAGCAGGCAGAGGACACACTAGCACACTGTGACTGGCCTCAAGAGCAGCCTTTCAATTAATAACAGGAAGGCCAGGGAAGGCTAAATAAACTCAGGCTTTCCAAAGAAGGATACAGGAGCCAGAGCTCAGGGTTGTATTTCTGGCCAAAAGTGCTGCAGGGTTGGAAAACATCTCAATTGGAGCTGGGGAACATCCAGCCTGGGTACACTTTGAGTCTGATTTCAGCACTGGTAAGGGGTGGTCCTGGTGGCATCAGTTAAAAATCAGACCCTCTCCTCCCAAGGTGCTGTGCCCAAAATTGAGGAACACCCTCTGGCAGCATCAGTCCTTATCTGCTCAGATTTCCAAGGTAGCCTTTGGGATATGCCAGGGCTGCGTGTGGTCTTTCAACACCAACGAAAGAAATGGGCTTTTAAACACAAAGTGAAAGACATCTGTTACCCTCCCACCAGGTGCCTGTGCTAAAACCTGGCTGCCCAGTTGCAGGGAGCCAGTGCAGCTTGACCAGTGCTGCTCTAGTTCTACACGAGGGACACCCAGCCCACCTTCCCCAACCTGAGCTGGAGTCCAAGACACACCTCTCTCTCTGCTCAGCATACCAGAGAGAAAGAAAAATTCATTGTCTGCTAGATGTAACAGGGCAGAATTGCATTTTCCTGCTCTGAGGAGGGCTCTGCAAACAATGGAGATTAAAAAATAAATAAAAGCTATAAAAAGTGCTTGACAATGTCCTTTTAAATTATATTTTTTTCTGAAAATATACAATAAATCCCATGCAAGAGCCATAAAAGTACCTGAAATGCTCTTAGAAAGATTTATGGCATCTTAGCACTATTCTCAATAAAGTGAATATGCTGGTTCCAAGATCATTTCTCATCACCCATACTTCAGATTCCTGAACTCCTTTCAGTCAGTGTATCCCAAGAAATAGTGTAATGTCAGGCTGTCTGAATTACATCTGCTCAGAAACAACCATCCTCTCTGATTTACAGCTGCTAGCTGGGATCTTGCTCCTCTATCCACATTGCTGTATCCAGTGCTTTTTAGCTTTGACCCAGTGCCAATGAACTGTTCCTGTAACTTTTCCAGGGAAGTTTATCATCCCAAAATAATCTAATTGTTACCTCAACGTAGTTTGGAAACTCTGCTTTGGAGATGATTGCTCCTGATATGGAGAAGTCATCAGGAGTTTCTGATACCTGCACACAAGGTGTTGTTTGTCAAGGGAGATGCCAAGGGAAGGTAGGGGAAAACCTCTCTCTCATTAAGAAAATGAAGACAAAAGTCTCTAGTAGATGGGTGCAGCCACACATACAAACAGGAATCCTGCTGCCAGGGGTCGCCCCATGAGACCCCTCTGAGCTCAGTGGCTTCTGTAAAGGACAGGGAAGAGCCTTCCTGGCTACCCTTCATCTTGACCATGACCATTGCTGGTCTTCACTTCTGCAACTGAGCATGCTGCAGCTTGGCTTTGCTGATGGGCCTGGACTCACACCAGCCAGGGTCTTCATGGCTTTGCCCTCCTTACCCCTCAGTACCTTACCTTACCTTCATGGCTTTGCCCTCCTTACCCCTCTGTACCTGCACAGGAGCACAGAATAGTTTGAGTTGGAAGGGACCTCTAACAGTCATCTTGTCCAACCCTGACTCTTCTCCATCACTTGCAGCATTCCTCCCAAAATAAACCATCACCAATGCAGCCTCTGAGACACTCTGAGACATCTACCAGAACCTGGCAGCACCAAGCTGGCTCGGGGTGAAATTTATTGAGCTGAAAGCAGTAGCACTTGGGGAAGAAATGCCCCAAATGCCTGTGGTTTATGTTCTCTCCTCAGCAGGAAGAAAGTATTTTCATGATTTGGTTAAAACAGCCATGACCTGGAAGAGGTTTGGGCTGTCCAACCTCCTTCCCACTTTCCCCATTTCTTTAATTTTGCCACCAGTTAAGTCCAGAAGTGTGACACCCAGATTTATTAGGGCCTCTGTGTTTGTTTTAGTTTTCCACCTTTGTTTTTTTACCCACACTCCTTTTTGCTGCTTTTCTAATGTGAAGTTTGCAAAATTAGGCATCAGCCAGGGGAAAATTACAAAACCCCATGGTACAAGGCTGATGTCCTTCATCCCATGGTAACCATGCTCTGACAACAGGCTGTGGAAAATAGCAATCTGCTAAAACCCCCTGAAAATGGGAAAAGAAAGGAAAAATGTCATTTCAGCAACAATAAATGGGAAATTAAAGAAAATGACATCCATAGGGGCTTTGGTGAAATGATGGATCTTTGATAAGAGGTAGCTGTTGTAAATTTCTTGGGACAAAAATGGTGTACTCAAAGCACCCAGAGAAAACAACACTACAGACTCCCAGGTCAGGTGTGCTGGGAAAGCACTGAAGCCTTTCTGGAAAGCTCTTGCCTTTGAGTCAGTGAGGTTCATCCCCACCAGGACTGTGTGAACCTCACCACTGTCTTTGTTGTGCAATTTACTAGTGACATGCAGTGGTGGCACAACACAAGGCTGAGAGCACAAAACAGGGAGGCAACCTCACACAGAGACAGCAACAGGTAACAAGTCCATCATTTATCACTCAACAAGCTTAATATCTTCATCAGTGATACAGATAGTGGGATCAGTGCACCCTCAGCAAATCTGCAGATGACAGCAAGCTGAGTGTGACACACCTGAAGGATGGGATCCATCCAGAGGGACATGGACAAGCTTGAGCAGTGAGGACATGTGAACCTCGTGAGGCTCAAGAAGGCTAAGTGCAAGGTCCTGAATCTGGGTTGGGGCAACCCTGGTATCAGTCCAGGCTGGAGGATGAAGGGATGGAGNGATGGAAGGGCTGGAACCCCTCTGGTGTGAGGACAGGCTGAGGGAGTTGGGGTTGTTCAGCCTGGAGAAGAGAAGGCTCCAGGGAGAAGAAGAAACTGTTTACACTGAAGCTGGTGAGACCCTGCCCCATATTGCCCAGAAAGGTAGTAGATGTCCCATCCCTGGAACCATTCCATCATGTCGTTTGGGGCTTGGAGCAGTTTGATCTAGTTGAAGATGTCCCTTCTTCCTGCAGGTGGTTGAACCAGGTGATCTTCACAGGTCCCTTCCAACCAAACCATTCTGTGATTGTAAGTTCATCATTTGGCAGTGAATAACCTCCTTGCTTTTTCAGACACTGTCCTCCTGGACCTCTGCTGACTCAAGCATGCACTGGCACATGTATGCATACAAATATGTTGCAAATTTGTCCCATGAGGCCCCACTTTTCATTAATACCCATTACAGCAGCTCCTGAAGTGAAGTCCATGGCTGTGCTTTTCCTTGCAGATGCCTCTGACCTGCTCAGCCAGGAGCAGTGAAGGCAGAAGGCTGTGAAGAATGCAGCAGAGTCTTGTCACTGCTGAGCACACCAGAGGTTGAGAGTGTCTGTCCTGGTTAGATCACACTCAGAGCACCTCATCCTCTGAGAGATTCTTGCCTGGCAGGGCTGGGTGCAGGCAGATGGGTACCCTATACCTGCTCCTGCCCTCACTCTGCAACTCAAACTCATTCAGCTCTAGGAAGCCATGGGATTTCTCTGCTTTCTGCTGGTATGCCTGGAAAACCACCTGGAAAATCAGCACCCCCCTAGAATATAAATTTCCAGGAAAAAAACCCAACCAACCAACCAAAAAACTAACCAGCAAAACAAATCAAAAGAAAACCCTCCCCCAAAACCTCACTGCATTTTCACCTGTTTCAGGCTGTTGTTTCTTAATGGCAACTGAAAAGACAGAAAGGTTGAGCTAGAGCCAGGCAAGGATGTTAGTGCCATCCAGAGCTGGGAAGGGAGAAAGAAGGTCAGGCTGAGACAGGATCTAAGCCTGAGTCTCCCAGGGTGAGGAGCGCAAGGGACACAGGGTTGAGGGGCACAGGGATAATGGATTCGCCTCCTGGCTGAGCACCCTACCAAAGGCACAAACCTCCTTGTCCCGAAAGTTGATGACAGCCTTAGAAATTAGCTTTTACATCACTGACCAAAGAGCTCAGTATTGCAAGCACTGAGAATTGTAACATCCAGTCTGGGGATGTTCTCAGATGTCTAGTCAAGCATTTCAGTGGTGGGATTTGGGTGTTGGCTTTTTGCATTGGTCAATAAATCCTTCCCTACAAACACATTTATTCTTTTCTAGCAATGCCTTTGTGAGAGTCCCAGACCTGTCTCTCAGCCACTGCAGGAACCTCCACAAGTGCCCTGGGCTGCCCAGTTCTGCCCCAGGGGATTCTGCTCTGGTCCAGAGTTTGAACCAGTTCATCCTGTGTGCACCAGACAAGCTTCCCCAGGTGATGCAGTCACCCTAGAGCCAAAGACCTGACCTGGACCAGGGTTGCCTTGACCTTGAAACAGCAGGGCTGAATCTGGGGAGTGATTTTCCAGCTGGCTGCCCCTGGCTGCTCCAGTCAGTGCTGGAGCTGACCTGCAGCAGGAGGAGCCAGGCTCATGCCTGGCTGGTGCTTGGAGAGCATAAACATAGAAATGGTCAGGGAGGAAAAATCCAACATGGAGATGAGAGAAAGGACAGTAGCACATGGCCCCTGTTCTGGTCAGAGGGAGAGAAAGACAAAGATTCAAATACTTGCAGCAATTAATTGATGGTGTGACAGGAAGCATGCACTGACTGTAAAAACCTTCCTGTGCTGGATCATGTGTCTGGAAGCAGAGATGTGTGAGCCTTTGCACAGCACTGTTGATGTGATGCTTTCATATGATTTCTTGATGCTGTGGTTATTTTTCTGCAGCATTGACCTGCCTTAAGGAACCCAGGTGTCCCACCTCACCTTCTCTATCTACACTTCCAGAACCACTGTTACAAGAGCATCCTTTGAGTTCTGCCTAGCTGTCAGGGGACTGGCACCTGCTGACCTCACACCCCACCCCTCACAAGGGCAAGTTATGCCCTTTAGGGTGGAGGAATATGGGCGTGGAAGGAGGAGGTAAAGTTAGTTGGGATGTTTGAGGGGAGGCTGAGGGCTGGTTGCCACCTTTCCCTTCACCCTTGCCTTGCTCCCCATCTGATGGAAGAGAGACATGGCTGCTGCCAGCACCAGGCCAGAGAGGATGTGAGTGCTGTGCAGAGACTCTGGTGTGGGCTGTGATCCCTTTGGGATCTGTGTCTCTAAGAATAAGTGTCTGTGTCTCCATGGCCTCCGGAAAGCCAATCAACAGCACTCGTTAGCTGCCATTTGGGCTCCCAGTGTCTCCAGCCTATAATTCAGTGGCTTACATGCATTAATTGTCAAGCTTGGAGTGCTATGAAGATGCCCAGCCTGGCTTTCTTGTGGTTTGTGCTGGCGCCTGTCAGCACAGGCTCACTGTCCTCCAGCTGAGCTCTTAGGCACAGCAGTTTGGGTGCAGGCTTTGCTCCCTGAGTTACATCCCTTCCTGACCTCTGTGCTCCAGTCCCAGGCAGTTGGGATGTCCCTGGTCTACCCCTGTGACCAGCTCTGGTGCTGTTCTCATCCTTCTAAACTCTTTCTCACCCTTTCACGCAGATCTGCAGAGATTCATCCATGACCAGGGACCTGTCCAGTCCCCTTGGAGAGCCAGCAACAGACTTTCTCTTACAGCAGGTACTCCTGGCTGATGTCTCTGCCCTGGGGAGCACAAAGCCATTCTGAGAAAGGTGATCATCTCTGGGTATTTTATTGCAAGTTGCACCATTTTCTTGTGACTGTAGATATTGGAGTTAAGATGATCATAAGGAGGGGAAGGATTGAACTCCTGGACTTACAAGGGTCACTATAAACACAGAGCCCCTGTGCTGGCTCCAAACCCATTGGTGTGTTTTCAGAGCTCAGTGCATACCTGCTGGAATAGATCCTACTTGTGTTGCTTCTACCTGGACATAAGCATGAGCACAGCACAAACTTCTATCTGTGTGTTCAGAGATCCCATATGGGCTCTGCTGCATGGTACACCCAAGCCCTTGGAGCAGGGCTTGAATGTCTCCATGTCTTTTGAAACACTCAAGAAAATGAGGCTGAAGAGCAAAGATCTCAAAGAGCTCTTCATCAGCCTCCGTGACTCCCGAGTAATGTGGCAGTAGATGCTGGATGTCTCACCCTGCAGCTGCAGACCCTCACTCCATGGGCAGATGTTTGACCTCTCTTTACTTGCCTTGAGCTGCAACTTGCAAAATTACAACCATGGATGGGTGCCTGGGGAAAGGACTGGGCTATGTAGGCAGGAACTTCTGTTGTGTTCTTCTAGAGGCAGCTGCTGAACTTTCTGAGACTGTGTTTGCACCTGGACCACCCTGTCACATGGAACTGTCCTTCCCATTGTGTGGTGAAGGCTGAGACTATCTTGGGCTGCATTAGCAAGAGCAAAGCCAGCAGGCTGAGGGAAGCTGTTCTTTCCCTCTGTCTGACTCTGGTGATTATATTTCTCAGTACAAGAGAGGTGGAGAAGGCAATCAGGATGGTCAGGGGGCTTGAGCACGTAGCACATGTTGCTCAGCTGGAGGAACAAGGCTGGTTCAGCTTGCAGAAGAGAAAACTTTAGAAGAAGGAGTCAAATTAGTGCCTTCCAGTGCTGGAAAGGGGTGGTTTAGAGAAGATGGTGCCAAACTCATGTCAAGGGTGCCCCGGGAAAGGGCTAGAGGCATGGGACAGAAATTACAAAAGGGGAAATTCCATGTGGACATGAGGAAAATATTTGTCACCATAAGAGCAGTAGAGAGATGTAGCAGGTGCCCCATGGAAATGGTGTCTCCACCTTCAGAAATGTTTAAAAATTGAGAAAACCAGGCCCTAAGCAACCTGCTGTAGCTTTGAAGCTTATCCTGAATAGAGCAGGAGCTGGACCAGAGACCTTCAGATATCTCTTCCAGCCTGTATCTTCTATGACCCTGTGTTTCTGTGATTCTTAATCCCAGCCTGGGCCCAAGGACCATTTTCAGTTCCACAGCATCAGGCAGCTGTGGGTCCCACAAGGTGATTACAGGTGGTTTGGTTTAACCTGATCTTTTCAAGGAGTAACCTCAGCTTCTGCAATGGCAGAAATACCTGTGCTCCCCTCCTGGTGCTGCTGATGGTTTACAAACTGCTGTCAAACCTCTCCCATTCACACCTTCCCCGTGCCTCAGGGAACTTGATTTCTTTTCACCTGGGTGATGATAATCCATACCCTAATCTGCAGGTTGTCACCCTCATCATTTGCATTTTCCTCTTTGATGGCAGGATGAGTGGTGTATATCAGTTGCAGGATCATACTCCTGTAAAATGATGTCTTGTGTTTTGTTCTCTGCTCCTCTCTTTCACTTTGCCCTTTGGACCATTCCTGAGTTTTGAAGTGATGGTTTTGTTGCACTCCCTGCAGTACTTTTCTGCCTGCTTTCTGCAGTAATATGAAATAACTTAGAGTCCAGCCTGGCACACATCTCTGTAGACTTCTTCTTTCCCATGAACATTGCCTTGTATTCACTGGTGCTGAATTTAATCTGCAGTTTTATTTCCCAGCCACTCATTCTCACATCCCCAGCAGCATGGCCAGCAGGGCAGAGAGGGGATTGTGCCTCTGCTCTGCTCTGGGGAGATCTCCCCTGCAGTGCTGGGGCCAGCTCTGGAGTCCTCAGCACAGCACAGACATGGACCTGGGGGAGCAGGGCCAGAGGAGGCCACAAAAATGATGGAAGGGCTGGAACCCCTCTGGTGTGAGGACAGGCTGAGGGTGTTGGGGTTGTTCAGGCTGAAGAGAAGGCTGCAGGGAGACCTTAGTGCAGCCTTGCAGTAATTAAAGGGCCTATCAGAAAGATAGGGAGAGACTGTTAAAAAGCAGGGCTTGTTGGTCCAGGACAAGGGGTGATGGTTTGAAACTAAAAGAGGGACATTTAGACTGGAAATTAGGAAGAAATTGTTTATGCTGAAAGTGGTGAGACACTGGCCTAAGTTGCCCAGAGAGGTGGGAGATGCCTCATCTCTGGAACCATTTGAGGTCAGGCTGTTTAGGGCTTAGAGCAACCTGGCCTAGTTGAAGACTAGCAAGTGGATTGGACTATATGACCTTTAAGGATTCCTCTGTCCAAACTGCTCATGTGATACCTGGCCATCTTGGTGTCCCTCAGAGGGAGAGAGAACGCAGCATGTCTAAGGCACAACTCACCTCATCCAGAGGGAACTACCTAAGCCAGGGCAGACAGATATGGTACACCAAGGCTCAAGGTTTATGGGCAGGCTGGGTAGAGGTTGTTCTGGCTGAGGAGGAGGGCAGATGACTGGTAGCACATTCTCGCCCTCCTTAGACACAGGACAAGACATCAGTGCTCAGGGTAGGTGAGAAAAACAAGTCAAAGTGATGGCAGCACAAGCCCTGTGGTGCTGAGAGCAGATTTCCATTCTCATGTGCTGAAAACTTCTCTGTTTTTACCCACCATGGACATTCAGCCTACTAAACTTCTATTGCATTTCCCCACTCCCACCTAGTACAAAGGCAGACCCTGCTCCACCTGCCTGGATCATCTCTCAAGCCCTTTTCAGAAGGTGGCACATCTGCCCTCCCCACTCCTTTGGTACCAGGGACGATTGCAGCTCAGCAATAGTTTAGCAGTTTCACTCCTAGGTTCCTCAGATCTCCTGAGTTAGTTCCACCTGCTTCTGGTGATTTGCTCTTGTTTCTGATAGATGTTTCTGTTTGAAATGCTTCCCAGGCCCCCATCCCCAAAGAACTGCTCTGGCACAGGGACCTCATGCAGCTCTCCCTGTGAACGATGATGCAGATAATTCATCTGTGTGACCTTTTCCTCGCAGAGTGTTTCTCTTACATCTTCACCATCTCTTGGCCCTGCAGACTTTTTGGCAGGCTCTTTGCTTCTGATGTATTTGAAAAGCTTTTATTACTAGCTTTTACACCATTAGCAAGCTGCTCCACCAAGTCATTCCTGGCTTGATCTGCCAGGGTTTAATATTTAGCTCACTTGCCTTGGTGCCACTCCATTATGTGCACATGCTAGGGGAGGCTGGTCTCAGCTGACCTGCCTCCTGTGCCTGTCACCCCCCCCACACACACCTCCCAGGTTCTTGCATTCCCAGAGCAAAAACATGGGCAAAACCTTTTCATTCAGTTGCAACATTTGGTGCTTTTCTTAAAGCTTCATTTCCTGGAATCAGGTAACTCCATGGAAAATTCAGCTTTCACTGTCACCTTCTCACAGACCAGGAACAAGAAAGCAAACGGGGAGAGCCCAAAGATGGGTATAGCAAGGAGATGTGGGGACCTGGTGCCCAGAAACAGTGGTGGCCCAGGACAAGGCAGGAGAGTCCAGGGATGCTTCTGTGCCCTGGGCCAGAGACCAGAGACCAGCAGGACTCAGCAGTGAGGTCCCTAAGCAGGGAGCTGGATGCGGTATAAGGTCACGAGCATTGTGAGACTGACTGCAGCTTCAGAGTAGAGAGCAAAATCACTTCTTGCTCTCCAGGCAGGTCATCCTTTCTGTGTGTGGCTGAGTGATTTTTCAAAATAAATAGCCTATTTTGTGCAGCTTTCCTTGATACAGACCTATGCACAGGTCCAGGGTGCAGTTCTGATAGCTTTGGCCCTGCACACATATCTTTGGAAAGCAGCTCATGGTGGTGGTTTCCAGAAGACATTTCCCTTCCCAAGCCACCACTGATGAGCACAGGGTGCCTTTGCCCCACATTCCCACCCCAGCTAGGCTGCCTGGGGCACATAATCCTGGCCTCAGGCCCTTCTGTTCACCTTAGAGGACACCACCCACCCCAGGATGAAACACTGCAGTATTCCAACCCTGGCTGCCCAAAGCACATGGAGATGGCTCCACAACCCACTGGTGGCAGAGAGACCCCTTCATATCACCTGCAGCACTGGACAAATGGTTCTGGCTTGGTGTGCAGGTGAAACGAGAAGCTCTGCTCCATGCTCTGCATCCTCAGCCATGGAGGGAGGAGAAAGGCTGGCAGGTGAGAGGACTGCACACATGGTCCTATTGAGATGCTAGCAGGACACAGACGGCTGATGACAAGATGCTCAAGCCAGGCAACTGACAGGAGCTGTCTTTGGCACTCAGCAGCACTTGTGTGACACTGTGCAGAGCCACTGATTACACCCAGGTCCTTCAGAGGGGGGCACATTGCAATCAGTAAGCAGCTCTGGGTACTATTTAGGAAGTCAACAGCACCAGCTTCAGGACTGTCTCATCAGATAACTGAATGGCTGGGGGAAATGAAGATAACAGCAGTGTGAGAGCACTGGGGAAGAGCAAGGTTAACAGCACAGACTGGGTGTTATCTGCTGAGGTGCTGCTGGGTTTCACTGTCAGGTTTGGAAGCTTTCAATGGCACAGCTTGTAAATTAAAATAACCTCTTTAAAACAAAATTTGGTGTCTTTACAGTCTTGGAATTTTACTTTCCAGCATTAGCGAGGTACTGATCAATTTTTCATATGAACATGAAAATCTAGATTGGCTCATGCTGGGATGTGACTAGGTGCTCAGGCCTGCCAGGGTCTTTATATAATCTTCAGACTTGAGCTGGCAGCAGAAGAGAAGACCAGGAGTCCCAGGTTCTGATGAAAAATGTCACAGCAGAGATTGCTTCCTGGTCTTTGGCAGGACATCTCCTCACTGGTCTATCCCATACCTGTAACACAAGAACTGGTTTGTTCTGCTCAGCACTTGCAGGATGGATGAGGACTGTGCTGGTTAGTGAAGGGAGGACTGGCGTTGTGGGCTTTAACCACTGCAATGGGTGGTTCTCCATAAACCCCACAGGCCAGGGGAACATCCAGGACCCTGGAGCAAGCTGGGGCACTGGGAGATCCACTGCAGATGGAGGTTTGGGCAAACCTTGTGTCTGTTGCTGCTATACCTTGGAATGTAAAGTGTTCCACATGTGGGGGTGACTCCTGGTAACTGAGGGAATGGTTCCCAGAGCAAGGAGGCTGCTGGCTGCATCCCACAGGCCATCCCCTGTCAGAAATGATTGGGAGGGTGCCACACTTATCATTTGGGACCTCCCAAGTTAGGAGGCTGGGTCAAGTAGCAGCAGAAGGGGACATCCACCACCATGAGGGCTGTACAGACAATGGCTGTTGTACAGTGATGCTGTAATGGTTAGGAGCTAATCCAGGGCAGAGGGGCAGGTACAGAATGCAGAGCTGCTCTTTTCACCACTCTGAGCTATAACACATGGCTCAGAACTGGAACTGGCAGGGACCACTGGAGGTGTCCAACCCAACTCCTCTTCCCAAAGCAGAGGCAGCTAGTGCAGGCTGCCCAGATCCATACCCAGTGTGTTTTGAACAGGTAGAAGAAATCACTTCTTGGCATTTCACCCTGGGTGTCATCACATTCTTGATGGTTATGCTCATTTTGGTGCAGTGCTTATAGTATCCACAGACATGAGATGTCAGTTCCCTCTGGATAAAGCATGGCGTGAGCTCCCACAGTTTGTAAGAGAGTTTTTGGGCAGTAAAGTCTTCAGGAGGAGGTTTTACATGCTGTGGTTTGGCACTGCTCTGTGTAACCCAACACACACTAAAGTAAACCAACACTCATTAAAAGAAAAGGAGAAAAATGTGTGAAAAATATGTTTTTGTCCCAGTAAATACCTTCTTAGGCAGTACCCTCTGGGGATTTCACAGGCTGAAACAAAACAGGATCACTTGCTGGTGACCAGCACCTCTTTGCAAAGGGAAGAGATTTCTGACCATCTTCTGAAGTGAGCACATATGTTGCTACCTGGGGAGGTCTTGATGTCCCATCATTCAGAGATGCTGCCCCAGCATTTGCAGGCCTGGAGAGGGGAAAGCAGAGAGTACAGGCAGATGAAAGGTCATCTAGGAGCAGTAGGTGTTTGTGGGGTGTGGGACGCCAAGGGGACAACCTGCTCCCCTGGGGACAGAGTACAGCAGCTTTCTGACTTGTGTTTCTGAAGTAAGCCTTAAATGTATGGTTCCTGCTCAGCTTGTCTGACTCTCAGTGACCAGAAGACACTCATTCCATCCTGTGCATTACCTGCTCCTGAACTGGCCATTCTTCCCTCAGTCACATACAGAACCATGTACTCTGCACTGGTTTTGATCTTTGGTTTTATAAAGCCCAGTGATGGTGAGAAGGTCACCTTGCAGAGAGCACTGACCCCTTGGTGGTCCCCAGCCAGGACCAGCTGAGCAGCCAACAGCCACAACACTCGCCATTGCTTCCTCCACCTCTCATGAGCTTGCCTGCACTTCATGCCAAGGGCTTCAGCTCTGACAGGCTGTTTCATGACAAAACCAAAACATTTCACCCCTGAAGGAGCTATGACTACTGCATGCCATTCAGCTGAACACAGATAAGGCTCTCTCTACAAGGAACTGGAAATCCTGTCAGGAGAAACTGCTACTTACCCCACCAGCACCCAGCCATGGCTGGGCTCCACCATGCTGCCTGCAGTCCCACATGAAACAGCTGTTGATCTGACCTCTGTTTGGGGACAGTGAACTCTGTCTGGGTCTGGTATTGCTCTAGGACCAGCTGTTTATCATTGAATCCCTTCTTCAAGATCACTTCCTGGAGACTCACATACCCTAGCTCTGGAAGGGGAGCACAATCTCTGCAGAAAGCCCTCGATGTGGCCACCAGAGACACCCTGCCTGAGGGGGAGGTCACAGCCCACAGCCACATGCCAGTCAAGTGGCACCTTCTCATCTGTACTGTGATCCTGGCCTTAGGCTTGACAGTCAGGTCCTCAGTAAGGGAGGCTTTTATCTACAGCAGGCTACACCTTGCAGGGACAGATGCCTAGAGATGCAGGTAACTATGGGCAGCATCCTCTGAAGAAGCTCATGCAGAGCCCTACCTCCTCTGTCACTGCCCTGGCCTGTGCACCTGAGCAGGGCTCTGCCCTCTGGCTCTCAGGTGCTCAGCTCTTCCCCTCCCACAGAGTCTGCAAACCTCACCTTCCACCCTGGATGAATCCTGCACACAGGGTGTTTTTGTAGAGGATTTTGGGAATGGAAACAGGCCACGTGCTTGGAGCTGCTTGCTCCTGCCTAATCATGCCATCTCCAGTAACACCCTCTCATGCTGTGCTGGTGCTTGGGGCTCCCTGGGACTGAAACCCCAGGGCTGCTGGCAGATTCTCCTGGTGCCTGCAGTGAGTTTAGCACTTGTAAATCCCTGGGGTTGTGATTAATTCTTAATGGTGTCATTTAGCTGCTTGACAGGGGTTCACATGGATGACTCCAGGAAGATGAAGAGTTTACCTCAGTGCACTCCATTGGGAGCTGCTGGTTTTGGGCAGCACTGTGAGCAACCACTTCTCCACCCAGATAACTGAAATAAGCATCATTAGTCTAGAGCTCATGGTCCACGTGGGGCCACAGGAGCAATCACACACACAGAGGATTGCTCCTTCTTGTGCCTTTTAGGCCAGTTTCCTGCAGAAAACTCCAAATTTTGGCTGCAGACTCTGAACTCACTTGCGTTTCAATTTCTGATGAACTTCTAATTCTCTCCCTGGTCCCCCAAAAGGTGGTGAGTCCCCACACACACTTCTCCCCATGTACTTTGCTCCTCTCCATTGCCCCTCCAAAGCTCTTTCCTCCTTTGTAACCTTGACTGTATTTCAGATTTCCATTATTTCCAGGGTTGAGATGACCAGTTCTGGACCTGCTCTCTGAAGTCTGGGGGTTTGTGCTCCTTACTGGCTTGCCACTGAACATTATACTCCTGCTTCTGCTGTCAGGTCTCAGGGAGTAGTAAGTAGCTGTGGCAGGTGAGTGGGATATTCCTCAGAGAAGGATGTGACTACAGCCTTGAGCATTGCCCTTCTCTTCCCAGCTTGTTTTGCTACCTCCTGCTGCTCAGAAGCTTTGGGTGAGATCCCAAACAGATCCTGAGCCTCTTCCCACCAGCTGTCTCCTTCTCTGGCTCATGGGGAAGCACCACATGCAGAACTGGAAGAGGAAGGGGTTGGGTGAGAAGATTTGAGACAAGACAGCACCTTTCTGTTAAGAGACCCCTATCCAGAGCACTGCAACCATCCTGCTCCCTGCTTTCCAGGTTCCATTGAGGCTGAGTCCTCCTTGCCTCAGGCAGCAGGAAGACCCACAATCTGCAGAATTTGAGGTGCCCAGGTCTTCCCATGCATGCTCAGCTCCAGGAACACTCAAAGAAAGGACTAGGTCAGCTCTGCAACCCACAGCTGCTCTGCAGCAACAGGAAAGGTTGAGGTTCAGAGTAGTCACTGGTAATGGATTGGAAATCTGTGTTTGTGTGAAATGTGGATCTCCTCTCTCAAGGACACATGACCTTGAACAATCTGTTTTGACCTGGGGAAAGGAAGAAGGTAAGAAAAAGCATGTGATCCAGCAGTAGGGTGAGCCCCTGTTGAGGAAGGCAGGTGCAGGATTAACTCTCACCTTGCTGCTGCTCCCCAGCAGACCCTGGCTCAGGCTCTGGGAGGTGACAGAGCTCTTAATTCAGAAGGGAGAACAATTAATAAGAAATCAAATACCAATAAGCCTTGAAAATCACCTGGAAGATAATAAAGAGAAAACAAATCTATCTGGGCTTTTTGAGAGCTTTTCTCAGCTCAACAGATTTATTTTTGCCTTTTTAAATTTTAACAACTTACAAGAGCAATGCCCTGACTTCCACACAGTAAAACTTTTGCTCTTTATTCCTTAATTCGAGGCCAAAGGAAGCTAAATCCTCAGGCAGTGAAAGGTTTGCAGTCAACAAGGCACTGCTGGACAAGGAAATAGTTTCCTCTTGCAAGGTGTCCTGTCTGCTGGGCAGCACATGATGCAGTGGGAGGTGGTTGCCTTCCTTCCATCCTGCTGGTGAGGGGGTGAACAGGTCCTGTCCTTCTGGGGTTCCTGAAGTAAGAACTGCTCTGAGGATCTGCTTCATCTGTGTATGTGTATAATCCAGGGATTATGTGTATAATCCAGGGAAGAGGATGGTTATGGGGAGCTGCCTGCTGAGGCCTGTTGCTGTAGGACATCCATGCTTGTGTGGTGAGGTGGTTCTGCATGAGATGGGAATGCATCTGTGCTCCTGTGGGTGTGAGGTCTGATCACACCCAGTGAGGGTGAGGCCTCAGTCCAGCAAAGACAAGGTGAAGGAATATGTTGTTCCTGGCCACTCACCTGCTGCAAGACCCTAAGAAAGACACTTAGGTCAAATTCATCTGCAAGATGGACTGACAAAAACCTTCCTTGAGTGTCTTGCAAGCTTTCCTCACTTGCCACGGTTTAGCAAGGACTTGGGTGGCCTCAGAGGGAATGTTCATGGTAATTCCCACAGGTCCTTCAGCCACTGCATCCAAGCACAGAGTTAATTGCACTCCATGCCTCACTGTGTGACACTGAACCATTACTCTGCTTGTCACTTACACATTCGGAGGTGCCCCAGGGCCCCATGGGCACATACAGTCTTCAAATGCCTTCAGAAGACTTAGACCACAGGAGTCCTCAGAGACATGCAGGATGCTACAAGGGGCAAGGCCATGCTTGGGGCACTCAGAGCCCAACTTCAATTCATGGCAGTTACCCTCTCAATGCACAAGGCTACAAGGGTGGTGCATGCTGCTGGCTCAGTGCAAGGTTTCCTCTGGTAGTCAAACATGCTGAGGGAAATTCATGCAAATTGTTGAACCTGGTGGCAATGCAGTGAATGCTCTATAGATAAGGGGATGTAGACCTGGCACTCCGTGCCAGCCTAACAAACAGGAGGCATCAGACTGGGTCTTGTGGATGTACACCGGCACAGAAGAGGGGAGCAAACACCGTGCTGTGTCTCTTAGCACACCCTTTGGCCTGCCTCTCCCTGCTGCACAACCTGCCAGCCTCACCTGGGCATTGCTTAGTGCCCATCAGACTTGGAACAGTCTGCTCCTGCTGGGACCTTGCTTTGCAGGACAGTCTGAGCCATCCAAAGCAAGCACAGGTATTCTGATCTCTGGCACAGATGTGGCTAATTCCTGTGGGGTTTTATATGGCCAGGATTCAGGGGAAACCTCAACAGGGCAAGCTGTCCGCCCTCCTTCCTCTTTCACTCACCTCTAAATGCCTTTTTCCACGTGCCAGACACCAATGTGCATCCTGACACTGCTTTGTCCTTCTCCAGTGTCTCCTACCTCTCACACCTCCACCAGACAGGACAGCCCCAGCCCAGCCACCAGACTGCAGCAAACCTTCAGCTCTGAGGCTTATCTGTGGACATTGGTGAGAAGTCAGCCTGTCAACAAAGACCAAGCAAGGTCTGCCAGTTTTGTTTCTAGCAGGGGTCTCAAAGTTTAGGGTCAGGTCCTCTTTCTTAACAAGCTAAAGTTATTTCACCAGGGAAACAGGTTTTCCTGGCCTAGGAAACCTGGTGGCCCCAGTCCTGCAGGTGTTTTGAGCACAGCATTACCTGTGTGCCACAGGGACCTGCCAGAACCAACCAAAGGTGATGCCTGGGCTTTAGATTTCGTCAGGATGGAAAGGGAAGCGAGATGGCACAAGCAGGTGTTGTGCAACTATGTGGAGTTACTCATGGTCAGATGCAGCATCAAGAACCTGCTTTTCATGAGGAACTTGACTTGCTAATGAGCCCTGAATCTGGGTCAGGCATTTCCCACACTGGGGATGGGTGGACGTGGGCATTGGCATCATAGTAGGGAACCTGGAGACACGAGGCACAGCAACCAGCTTGTCTCTGGCTGTGACAACCACAGGTGAATTTTTGCAAAGGGCCTTTTGGCTTCTGTCTCCTGCCAGTTTCAGCAGGCTGGGGTGTGTGTCTCTGCTGGCAGAGAGCAGCCACAGTTGCGAATCTGGTCCTGAGATCATCACAGAAACTTGGCTCTGAACTGTAGGTGCCTGTTGCAGAGTGGGTGCAAGTTCCTTCAGGCCCTGGCTTCTTGCAGCACACCACCAAAGGTCACAGCTGTCCCTCTCCTAAGACCGAGGCAAAAGCTGCTTTGGAGATGATGCATTATTTTCTTTAATGCAAGATAGATCAGCTAGACTAGGTACTGCCTTCCATGAGGTTTTCCTGGGGTGGGGGAGAGGTTGACCAAAGCTGGGTCACTAGTCAGACTGTGGTCCATGTGGTCCAAAAGCATGTTTGGTCCCAGCTGAGCAAAGCAGACACCTCTGCAGGTCACTACAGTGCCTGTTCAATGCTTCCAGGGTGAGGAAAGCATTCCTTGACACTCACCTGACAGCTCTCCACGTGCTGGTAGGGTTCCTACCATCCCAGAAGGATGTTCCAGCTCCCAGCAGATCTGCTGAGCCCCAGGGCTGCGCCACCGTAACCAAGTGGAAACCAACACAAGGGAGGCTCTTTCTTCTGCTCACTGTCCTGTGTTGGGATATGGCTTGGTTGTTTCATTCCACTGTCATTCTGCTGTTTGACCAAACTGTCAAGCATTAGGTACAGCAGCCTGTTCCATTTGTGTGCATGTCTGGGCACTGGATTTCAATGTGAAAATGGTGCCACAAACAGAAGTTAGAGCACAGGCGAGTAGCTCATCAGATCTTTACATCCCATGTGCCAACTGGGATGCCCTCACCTGATTTGCAGGTTACTCTTGCCTTGTAGTACTCTAATTCCTTGATCCAAGCAGCACATTCAGTGAAAATCAATGTAAATAAGGCTCCTGTGGTTCTGCCTCTCCCCATCAGAGCCCATCACTTGAGTCAGATGGACCAAAAACTGCTCTCAGACACTTATTTATTTGTTTAAATGAATCCAGCCTAGAGCAGGATTATGTGGATTAGCAGCTGAGCATTCCCCTGCCTACAAAACATGCACAGCCATCCAGCCAGATATCCACTGATGGCAACCCTGTCCTCCAAACATGACATGTATTTACATGGCCTCTTGGCTGCTTGCATCCCAGCCCATCTGTTCAGCAGATTTGGTGGCTGCCTGTCCTCCTGGGCTGCTTGGGCAGCTGCCCTGGGGCAGGGGTGCCAGCCAAGCTGGTGCAGGAGATGCTGTAAATCTCCATACAGGAAAGGTCTCCTTACTGACAGCATTGTGAGATGGGGATCCCAGAGCAAAGATCCCCTCAGAGCAGGGGGTGCAAGGAGCTGAGGGCTCCAGAAGAGCAGCTGGTGCTTTTATGAGCAAAGTGTTTTTCAGCCAGGAGTCACTGGAACACCTGTAGATTTGGGAAGGAGGATGAAGCATGGCCTGAAGTTATCAGAACAAAACCCAGGATAGGAGGGATGCCCTGTGCTACAAAGTCATCAGAGCTTTCCCACACCTCAGAGAAGGCACCTGAGCACCTTGTGTAGGAGTATCAATGGGGCATGGTGTCCAGCATGAGAGGCTGTGGAAATGGGTAGGAGAAACCCACCTGCAAAGAAAAATCCCCATGGGTCCTACATGGAAGAAACAGCTCAGTTGCTGTTGGTACCACACACTGACAACTGAGGGAGGGATTTCAATAAGGGCCTGAGCAGCCTGAAGGGCTGAGCTGGCTCTGAGCCCCACGGAGCAGGCACAGAGAGGGTGCTGGGTGCTGGAGCCATCCTTGTGTCTATCCTCATGAAGGGTCACCCCTGGGTGCATAACCTTGATCCCAGAGAAGGATCTGTCCTCCAGCCAGGCTTCTGGGGAGTGTTGTGTGGTTTTGGGGGCCTAGCTGGTTCAGTAACAAGTGCTGTGGCTCATGACGGTGCTGGGACCTCCCTCAGCCAAGCCAAGTGGGAGGTGCAATGGGTGTGAGGGGTCCATGAGGGACAAGGCAGGCAGGACAGGCAGCATGTGGGCAGGATGAGGAGAAGCTCCAGGGACGCGAGCTCTTTGGAAGGGCCTTTGTCTTCCTCCACCTTTGTTGCTAGGAGGATGCTGAGCTCTAGAAAACACCTGCAACTTGTGGCAGAGCCAGGGTGAACTGTGGGTCCCCATTCTCCACCCCTCTGCATAGATCTGCACAGCCTTGAACGCTGATCCCATGGCTCTGCCTTCTGCCAGCTCCGCTCTGTCCCTGCCTGTGCCTGCCTGCTTGGCATAGGGTAAGGACCACAGCAGAGCAGGGAGCTGCCCAGCCCCAGTCCCTGTGCCAGGGAAGCTCACTTGGCTAAACAAGTTTTCACTGACACCTTTTTTTCCCTTCAGTGGAAGCCTTCCAGCAATTTTTAAATTGCTCTCCGCTGAGCGGAGCGGGGCCAGCTCCCTGCCTGCTCCTTGCTGGGAGCAGACAGCTGGCTCCTGCCCTGGGCTGGCCTCCCAGGCTGGGTGCCAAGCGGGCAGGACATGGGTCCCACGCTCTCACCATGCTCACACAGTGAACGAGGTGCCCAGGCAGCTGCAGAGGGCTGGCATGGCTGCCAGCACCAGCCTGGCCTCCAGAGAGGGAGTAGGGCTGTGCTGGGGATCCCAGCCCCAGCCAGGCACCGTTCTGCCTGCAGAGGATGAAGCAGGGTCTGGCTCAGATCCACAGCTGCAGCTTGCCCTGTGGGATCCTCTCCTGCGAGCCCAGAGCCCAGGCTGTGCCCAGTGGGTGGCACCTCGAAGGTGATACCAGCGCCAGGCATCGATGCCAATGACCTCCATTCTCTCCAGTGACATCTTGGCACATCCCTCCCACCCCCCAGTCAGACCCTCGATGTGAGACTGCCCTGCAGTGCTGCCCCTCTCTACAAATGCTCACAAAGGAGCTTCCCAGGACCTTCCCCTAGGATTAAATAATAATATCCTAGAGGGAGGTGGGTGTGGGGAGTGGAGGTGAGGTGATCAGAGATGGTTGGATGGAGGAATGGAGAAATAACTGCTACATTCGATAGCTTCCCTTGTCAGTGCCTTGCTGATGGTTCTTGTCTTGCTCACACCACCAGTAGTGACACAGGCTCCTTCTACCTTGCTCAGCACATGTTTTGGATATGAAGGAGCCTGTGATTCACTGAGTGAGCACTGAGGAAAAGAAAGCAGCGAGCAGCTTTGTCATTCCAGACGCATCATTCCTCCTTCAGTGAACAAGGCAGGAGCTCGTGCTAATAATCTGGGATCTCATAATTAAATACCCTGCAGCCTGAATATGTATAAGAAGACACAGTTATGGTTTTGTGGACTATCTCACTTGTGGCATTTCCATGGGTTGAAGTTGCTTTGCTTTGCAACTTCAGTGCTTGTGTCAGGCTTGCTGCATGTGGCACACTATCAATCACGGGTGTGAAAAATCCCCCAAGCCACCAGGAAATGGAAACAATCTTGAATGCTCCTGAAGTGAAAGCAGAAAACCATTCCCAAGACATTCCTTCAGCAGTGAAATGGCTTTTTAAGGAATCCAGACAGAAGATGTAATCAGGGAAAAGCCATACAGAAAAAGAACACCCCACCACCTGCAGCAACACAGTGTGATTGGAAAATTCAGGAAGGAAAGGGTTCTGGTGGTCTGTTGTTCAACCTACTGTTCCAAGCAGGGTCAGACCAGGTTGCTCAGGGATTTTTTTCAAGACCAGTTGGGTCTTGAAGGCCTCCAAAGACAGAGACTGCACAGCCTTTCTGGGCAACTTGCTGTGATGTTTGGCTTTCCCTATGGTGAAAAAAATATTTCCCCTATATCCAGTCCAAACTTATTTCAATTCATGTCGTTGTCTTTCATCCTCCTTCTGTGAACAGCTGTGAAGAGCCTGGGTCTGCCTTCTCAATGACCTCCTTGTAGGTGGCCTTGAAGATCCTTCCTGGAAGCTTTCTCATCCTCAGGCCAAACAATCCTTGTTCCCTCAGCCACTTCTCACAGTGGCACGTGCTCCTGTCCCTGGACCATCTTGGTTGCCTCCTCAGAACTCATTCCTCTTTACTGATGTCCATTAACAGACCCAGGATCAGATAAGGTATCTAGCTGCAGACTAATGAGTTGAGTAGAGGGAGGTCCAAACACCTCAGCTCCTTCATAGACACCTCCAACCATCTGGTTCAGGCATCATCAAGACAGAGGTGGGTGCATGAGGAGGTGATCACAGAGGGCTGCACAGGAGACCCTGATGGCAGCTACTGAAAAACCTGGTGAGAGAGGGCTAAAAGCACCGTGCTGGAGGCCACCTGGGTGGACCTACATGTCAAAGATGTCAACATCATTTCCAAAGGAGATGACAGTCCAGAGGAATGTCCAGAAACAGTTTCCTCTGGGAAAGCACCAAACCATAGCACTTGCCATGTCCCCTAACCCCTTCCACCCCATCCCCCCCCAAAAAAACAAACAAAAAAAAGTCTTCTCCGGGAAGTGGGAGGGGAGAACAACAGCCAGGGTGGAGATGCTCAGTGTGGGGAAATCAGCTTGGCTGCAGCCATTCCATGGAAGAGAGAAAGTGCAGCACCACCCTCCCTGGGCGCAGGGCCAGCGTGGCTCTGCATGAGCAGGCAGAGCGTCCCATGCGCGAGGCACACAGCAGCTACACTCCTGAAAGTGGCTGAAGAGCTCCTCAGCCCTTTCATGCCTCCTTGGAGGCATCTGCCCACGTGGATGCGTGAACTGCTGCACCAAAAGGGACCTTGTCGGGCCACAGTGGCCATGGACTCAAACTCCAAACAAATGTGCTTTGGGCAGTGTTTGCTGCACCGTTCCTCAGGTACTCACATGTTCTGCTTGCACCAGCAGGAATGGGATGATCCAGGGCCTCAGTGGGTGGCACTTGACATGAATTTATAGCTAGTGCTGAGACTTCAGAAGAGGCTTTGGGGGATGAAGTGCTTAACTCCCACCCCAATGCACCGTGTCCATCTTTCTTACGGGAGCAACAGTGACAATGTCTCCCTAAACCAGTCCAAACTGGGGCTCCTGTAACTCTGTTTAATGTGCAGGGAAACATCTGTGAGGCTGATGGCAGCTGTGCTGCAGATGGTGTGGGGGGGTCTGTGGAGAGCTTTCCCCATGTCTGCAGGATGAAATACAGTGCACTACAATTATCATCCCTACCTAGCAGTTTACATACCACCTTCAGCAGATAGAACACATTGGTGTCTTCTTCTGTAGTGTCCTCCACGCTTGTTGAAGGCCTGTAGCTATCTGCTGAGCCTTCTCATTACTCTGCTTCAGATGACTCTGTCTCTGCGCTGCCTGTAAGCCTCATCATGATGAAGCAGAAGACCTGGAGGACACCTTGCTCCCAGTGCTCCCCATTTCTGTTGGGACCCATCAACTGGCTCTTGTGATGTGCTGGGATCTCCTGGGAGGTCCTGCTGTATTCGGAAAGGGATACTAATTACGTGGTGTTGAGTTCCTCCTCAGCTGTGCTAGCCAGCCACAAATAAGGTTGCACTGGCACTGTCAGATAAGTCCTGTTCCAATAAATAGGGAAATGGGTGGGGTTATGCTTTGCCTTTCATAGGAGAAACATGTATTCTCTCCACTGATGGACTGGGATATGCCACCAACTGGGAGCTGCCCATGCCTGAGCTCATGGCTGTTTCCCCTGAGTGGGAACATAGTTCACATCAGTCCTGCTCGTGGACAGGGATTTTCCTGTGGATTCCCATCCTAAAGTCTTCTGTCACAAAGAAGGGGCCAGCTGGGTGTTGGGGTGGAGGCACATGAGGCAAAAGAGTGGTTCAGCCTCCATGCTGTCAAGAAGAGGAGTGGTGATGTTGCCCCACTTGGTCCAGGACAAGATCTGCTGAGCAGGGGCTGAGTGATGCTGCACCACGGCCCTGAGGAGGGTGCTGGAGAGGGAAGGGAGTTGCAGAAAAGGCTGAGGTGGATGCTCAGTGCTGGGGCAAGAGTTTTGGGGCATTCCTTCACTTTCCACCTTCCCAATTCATAAGAGTTGCTTAACCAGTTTGTCCACAGCAGTCCAGTTCCTTCTTTTTCATCCTGAGGTAGTGGTGCATGCAGTATTTAAATGCAGATTACCTGGCACCAATACACTTTGTTTCATTCTCACTGATGCTTAAAGGGCTCTGTAGACTGTCCAACTTTTAAACAGCTAATTGCAGAGCTATTGGCATGTCTGCAGAGCATCAGAGGCTCAAGACATACGTTTTGTTGTAGGCCTGCAGAAGATTAGATAATTCATTCAGATTTGCTGACAAGAACAGACTTTGACACAGACTCCCCAGCTCATTGCCAAAGTCAGCCAAGCCCTGGATAGGCAAGGGGAGAGTTTTTAGGGAAGCGCAGCCTTTGCACTGAGGCTTGTGGAGAGACAAAGTCCCAGGAACACAGCTTGTGAAATCCAGCCCTTGAGGACTTCTGGGTTTCCACCATTGTTTGGGGAAAAACAGGTGTGAAATTACTCCCTCTGAATTCACTCACCAGCCAGGAGAAGTAGCTGTGGTCTTCTGTCCACAAAACACCTCCAAAGGACCACACCCCAGAGAGATGTCCACAGTTAGCTGGGAAAGAAATGAGCTCCTGCATCCTAATTTACCTCCTTCACTCTGTCAAATACCCAAAGCAAGTGGAAGAAGAAGACACTGTCTTTGGTACAGGTCTGGCTGGAGCTGATGGCAGATGTGCTGGTTCACTGGGGCCTGTGCTAGGCATATCATGACCACCTAACCAGGGTGGTTACTTCATCACCATCAGTAAGGATTTCTCCATAGTTTCACCCCCAGCAAAGAGGGTTAAACCAAGCAGGACATGGTGCCCATATCAGCCACTTTTTCTGGTCCTTGACTGCAGCCCAGAAGTAACAGGCCGCTGGCCCTCTGCAGGGGAGCAGCACAGGTGGAATGCAGAACATGGAGCCAAATCCAACATGAAGGACTCCCATATGAGGCTGGCTGAAGGCAGCACTTACCAAAGGTTGACTCTTCAGTGGACTATGAGAAGCTAAACCCCCACATGCTGCCCCTCTCCCAGGCTGCTGCTGTGGTACATCTCTGTGTGCCAAGGACTGGTCAGGTTTTGCGAGAAAATCGCATGGATTGGAGTTAGCATGTGCTGGTGCATGTGTGGAGTGAGGATGACGTCTCAGAGGTCCCTTCCTGCCTTTGTCCAGGAGCTCACCTGTCACTCCTCTGTGCTGCAACGGTGCCCACCTCAAGGCCCACCCCTTGCAGAGCACACGTCTTGTAGCTACACTAGAGTCAGGGGAAACTGAGGCAGGCAGGAAAGGAGAGAACTGGAGAAGGCAGAAGGTCTGCATTGCTGCAGGCTGGAATCAAAAAGCAAATGACATGAATTGACCTGGCCGTGCCCAGGGCAGTCAGGGAGCAGGTGACCACATCCATCATGCTCCTTCTGTGCAGGGTGGGACCTCCCGCAGCAGGACCTAAGCACCAGGACCGGGCTAAGGCCATTCTGTTTATTTGCAAAGCTGCTGGAGAGGAGCTGGCGGGTGAGCATGGCCCTGGGTTTTAGGCCACGTGTCGGCCAGGGCTGGGGAGAGGCAGGCTTACTGCCAGGTTTCCCTTTCGGGATGTCTTGGGACAGGAGCCCTGTGTGCGGGTGAGCGACTGGAGCAGGAGGCGCGGCTGGCTTTGGGCTGTCCTGGGAGCTCAGCTCTCCTCCGGTGCTCTTGGAAAGCGCCGTGTTTCTTCCTCCCCGCGGGCAGAGGCCGGGAACTGCCTGTCCTCTCCCGGCCGACCTCTCCTGTCGGGTCAGCAGGTCCCCGCTGGCCCGAACCACAGGAATGCTGGAGCACAGGCTGTTCGGATGATGCTGTGCTGGTTAACTTCAGCCTGAGTGCTGTGCTCGTTTAAAAATATCCTCTGACAAATACCTGCACAAACAGGGGGAAAAAAGCCAAAGCACCTAATCCTTTCAAAATAAAGCATTTGTAATTTTCCACAGGATGAAGGCATTTATTTGCTCCTGGGCTGCTCCCAGTCCCTTGCCCAGTGCCGTGGGGGTTGCAGCCGCCAGGGCTCCTCCACCAGCGCCCTTGCAGGCAGAGCTGAGCTGGAGGCTGGAGCTGGAGCTAGTGTGGCCCACGCAGCATGGCTGCGGGGTGAGGCTCACAGAGATGCGAGCACCCGCCTAAGGCTTCCCGGCAAGCCTCTGGCAGTGGAGCAGCAGCAGGTCCTGCGCTGACCCGCTTGGCCTCACCCTCCTCCTGCCTGACACCGGCTCTTTCCTGCTCAGGGATGCTCCCCGTGCTCCAGCCAGGCTGGAGTTGCCTGCTCAGCATCTCGCCTCCGTCCCGCATGGGTGCAGGTATATCACCTGGCTGGCAGATCCCATGGGAAAGGGATTCGACGGGCTCCTTGCAGGAGAGGGGTGCCTGACCCTAACTGGGGGCGTGGCAAGCGAAGGATGTTCCCCAGCATGGACCTCAAGACCGGGTGCATGGTTTGGAGGTGAGAAATGCCTCTTAAAACCTACTTAGTCTGGGTTTGGTGGCATTGGGAGCTGTGGGTGAGAAACTTCCAGGGCTGCCCATCCAACCGGGAAAAGGAGGGGAAGTGGCAGATCAGCACTAAGGAAAAGCCTGGTGGGGACCAGGCATGGCGTGCAGATGGACTGGGACAAGGCTAGGGTGCCCAGGCTCTGGGTGTAGGACTCGGCCCTATTGGCTGATCTGGAGACAGACCTGGGGACAACCCTGCTTTGTGGACATCCACCAGGCAGCCAGCCCCTGGGCTGCAAGCACCAGCTTTATGGGAAGAGCCACAGCGCTGCTCAGGGAGAATACAAGTGTCCCTGTCACGGAGTACAGCCCTCTGCCTCACCCAAGCATGGCAGAGGGTCCAGAGGAACTGTGAGACACACAGCTCTCCAGCATCTGGCCCTTTGGTGCATTTCCAGTTCAGCCTCATCTCCCCTGCAGGCTTGCCTGGGGCTGTGCCATCACCGGCTTCATCTTTGTCTCTGAATGGGCTCTCCCATCCATGCCCTGTCTTTCTAGGACCTCCTGCTCTCCCTGCACCCAAACCAGAATTGCCTAGGTGAGGTGGGATTCTTAGCACCAGCCTGGGGGATGTGTAGGATTGGGCATGGACATAATCCCCCTGCAGAGTCCCAGCAGTGCGATGACCCTGGCGAATCTCCCCTCTGGCTTCCAAGGTCAGTGCAGTGCTGGTACAATGATGGTCTCAGCCCCCTGTGACCTCAGGGATGAAGGACGCCCGTGGATCTGGTGCTGTGATGAGGCAAGACTCCCACGATCACCATAAGAGCCAAGTTTGTGGCTTTGGTGGAGGTCACACTCTTGTCACTGACAGCATCAGCTGGGCTCACACTTGTCCCCACGCTGTCCCCTCACACCTCACAGCACACACTGGTGACATACACATTCTCCTGCCCCACTGACCAGCAGCACTGCCTCTTCCATGCCCCAGTTGCTGGCTCCCTGTCCCTGATGCTTCATTCCTGACTGATGACCAAGCCACCTACCCAGAGCACTTGCTCTCCAAGGGGCAAAAGAAGGTTGCTGGGCCACATGGCTGGTGTAGTGTGGGCATGAAGACAGCACCAAGGGACAGCGGGAGCCAGATCTCTCAGGCTGTCTAGGAAACCAGCAGAGAGTTTTGATCCTGTCAGAATGGCAAAGGGCTGGCTCTCCTGGTGCAGTGGTCAGCATGGCTGGAAGAAGGTCCTGAACACTGCAGCTGGGTGCTGGATCTCAGTCTATGTAGTGTAGGACAAGGCTGGGTGTCTGTAGAAAGTCATGTGAGGACTTGGAGCAAATGGCTTTCAAGGGTCTTGGGGATCTTGAGCCAGTCCTTCTCCTGGCTCCCCATGAACACAAGGGCTCTGCTTCAAAAGGGTGCACAGCTCTGCTGCTAGAGCAGCGTGGCCCAGAGTGGCCAGAGCAGCCTGGCTCAGGGGTGGAGCCCAGCCCAGCTGGAAGAACCAGGGCCTCTGACCAGGTGTGTGTGTGTGTTTGCATGGTACATCTGCACACACGTGTGTGTGTGTTTGTGCATGGACATGTACATGAGTGTGAGCACATGTATGAATGCATGTGTGGATGTGTATGTACGGCACATGTGTATGCACATGAGATTACACACACGGGTGTGTCACTAGGTTTTCTGTATGGACATGTGTGGGCACACATGTATATGTGTGTGCCCATGCTCCTAAAGCCCTGTTTCTTTGCTCCTGGGTCCTGCTTTCCTCTGCTTCAAACAGGCAGAGCACAGAGCCCCCTGACCCTTCCTACAGGCATGTGCTCCTGCTCTCTCCCTCGGAAATGAAGGTATTTATATGTGAAAATATGGAAGTGTGTTCAGTCTCTGCTCAGTGACCTTCAAAACCATCCAGCAAATTCAGCTTGGACGGCAAGCCCAGCCAGATGGCCCTTCTCAAACACGCTGGCCGCCCAAACTGGGGTTTTACTCTTGGTTCCTGCTCCTGCTCCAAGGCAGGCTCATGAAACAGCACATTCAGTATGTGCTCTGGGAAGGCAGCCATGCAGCCCTGCACTGAGGAGGAGGCAGTGAGGAACGTGCCAAGCCAGGGTGGGGAGGGACAATGCAGTCACAGGCCAGCGGCCGAGAGGCTTTGGGGTTTGTAATTAAGATATGAAGAACGGAGTGAAGTTTGGGGGATCCAGAACTGGAGATGAGGTGCTTGTGTGTGTGTGTATGTGTGTGTCCAGGGCTGCCAGTGTCGTCTCCAGCCAAGGTGGCCACTTTGCATATGTGCAAGGTGGAGGATGGTGAGAGACATCTCTGATGCTGGTGAGTCGAGCCCACAGGGGCGGTTGGACTGTGGAGAGCTGGACAAGGCCAGCATGGGTACTGAAACCCAGGAGAAGAGAGAGCAAACCAAAATAACATCACTCAGAGGAAGGGAAGGGTTAAAAGACCTGTCAGAGCTGAGTCTCTCTGGAAACATGGAAGACAGCTGGAAAAGATTTAAATAACTCTTTGCTGTGTGTCTGCAAGCTGTGGGTGCCAGGGAAAGGTAGTCTTATTTCTGATAATATCTGGTCTGACACACTCAATGTGTTTAACAGTTTTCAGTTCACTCAGGCAGATGAGAATAACTAGCAAGGGATCATGCAGGGATTCCTGGATGCTGCATTAGCATGCAACTTCCGAGAGAAATGTTTTTGCCTCTAAATGCAAATAGAGGTTGAAGTGATTGAAGAAGCTGTGACTGATCTTAGTCTGAGGAATCGGTCTTGCAAATTCAGGGGCAACCAAGCCCTCTGCAAGGACACTGTTGCACTGGGCAGAGCCTGACAGGGATGTTGGGGATGCCTTGGTGCGGTGCTGGGAGGGGTGCTGGGACTGGTGTACTGTTTGCTCGCCTCTCGATTGACCACCAACAACACCCACAAGGAGAGAAATGGAGGGAGATGGCTGATGCTGAGCATTTCCTGCAGGTCAGCCAGGCCCTGGCAGGGCATGGGTCAAAGCAGAGCCACGGACATGGGACACAATCCCCTGGGAGGGCCCCAGAGGTGGGGGTGGCTGAGCTCAGGAGCCAGTAAATTATTCCAATTGGGATTGGCACAGCCTCACTGAAGACCTCTTGGGTGCTAACCATGTAGAGGTGTACCCAAACAAAAATGAGGCTCTGGCAAGGGTTTTGTGCCCTCACCTGTGGGACACAAGTGCCAGAAGCCAATCACATCCTGCAAAAGTTTCTTGCTGGACTGGTGGGTGACTCTGCCTGGGGGGATGATGACAAGTGACTGAACAGTCAGGGTGATGCTGAGCCCAGAGAAGCTGATGCAGCCTTTTGGTGTGGAGACAGGGAATAGAGTGCTGCGCTGGAGAGGTTTTACTGCCTCTGTGTTTGGCTGTGGTAGCTCTGCCAGAAGGATGAGATTAGAGGGTTCATGAACTTGTTGCATGACATACACCATTTTCTATCAAGCAAAGGTATACTTAATCACATGGAATTAACACTGAAAACTATTATTAAGCATTACTATTATTAAAGAGCAGATTTTCCCTTAAGTGCTGTTCTGGAGCAAAATTTAATACTGATCTTGTACACCAAAGGTTGGTCAGAAATTTTCCATCAACTCGTTATCACACAACAAATGGAGCTATCAGCTGCATGACACTACTCCTAAAGTGTTTGCTTTCAGCAAAATCCCAGCCTTTTAAAATGCAACAATTTTGGTTTTCAGCTGAATACATTCATTCTTGAAATTGCCCCAAATAAATGTACCAAAATGGAGTCCTGCAATGGTGCACTTGGTTTGGCATGAGCATGGACGTAACAAAGGGGATAAACCCTGCTGCTGTTGCACTGCCTGTGCCCCTTCCACAGAGTAAGAGCACAGACGCTGGAGAACCCGACTGTGAGGTGCACAGGGGTAAGTCCATCCCTCCCCGTCTCTCCCTTTCCCAAGCAGGATGGAGGCAGCTTTCCCTTCCCCCTGCAGCTCTGGGACATGACTCAGGTGCCTGGCAAGCAAGTGACCCAGGTCTCTCCTGGAAACCTGCTCTCTGCAGAGGGCTGAAGGAAAACAATGCCTGGGATGATTTTCCATCGGAAATCAGGGATTTATTGAAATCAAATCTTTCCTGGGAACTTGTCGATTTTGCTGCCATTTTCTCCAGGAAGAAGCCTAGCAGAATCACTTTGACTTTCTTGCTTCAGCAGTGTCAAAATGTTTATTCTGATCATGTCAAAACACCAAGCTCATTTCAGGAACGTAAAAATATTTCATTCTGACTTTATCATTTCATTCACTTAACTTCCACTTTATGTTCCGTGAAAGTATTTTTTAATACGTGCTGCTCAAGATCCCTTTGGTCTGCCACATCCAGGCACTCTGCAAGAAGGTGACCCTGGATCCTCAACACGTGGCCTTTCAAAGGCCCTCATTAGCATTTGGGTGAATTTTCATTCCACAGGACGTGCTGCACGTGTGGCTTTGCCTCTGAAGGCAGAGCAGCAGAAGCCTTGCAGATGCTGCTGGGATTTTCTCGGTGCTTTCCCCCTCAGCTCTCTGTAGACATCCACAGGGAAAGCTGGAGGGGTGGCCTGAGGTGAAGGTTGATGGGCTGTGGGTTGAGGTGGGCGCCTGGAAGCTTCTCCCCTCTCCCCAGCTGCTGCTCACTCTCCTCTCACTCGGCCAGGCCACTCTCAGTGGCAATGCTGAAAGCTGGATTCTTCCTTGGCGTTGAGATAAATTGGTCACAAATGCAGTCCTAGAGCCTGGTGGTGTTTTTTTGTGTGGGCAGATATCCCCATCTGCCTTCCAGCAGGATACTGCCCAGTGTGGTCCCTCCTTGGCTCCCATGCTGGCTCCTGTAGATCCATCACCACCTTTGGGGGTCTGCTGTGGACCCTGGAGCTGGTGGACAACCCCCTGTAGGGATGGTGAAGGGACTAAAGTCTTCAAAACAGCCTTCAGGTGTGTAAATCTAGGGAAAGAGGGCAGAGGAGGTCTGCATGGGATGTTGCAGGAATCATTCAGGTGGAAGAGAGATGGAGGTGCTGCTAGGCTGGTAGGACAGGAGGTGATGCCAGAACCAGGCATGGACAGCAAGCCTTGCCTCTGCCTGAAGCTGCACATGAGATGGCAGAGCAGAGGCTCAGGCTGCACTACCCTGCCTGGGATCCACTCAGTGAGGACATGCCTGGAGCAGCAGCTCTCCTGCTTCTCATCCTCATCCTACAACTGGCCTCTCTGCCTTCATGCCTTCTGTTGGTGGATATGATCCTCCCCCAGCTCTGCCCATACTCTCCTGTCCCAATCCTCCTTCACTAGGAGCTTTGCCCTGGGGAGCAGATGCTGTGGGGCTCAGCATGGTGCACCCTGAAAGTCCTCCTGTTCACACCATTTTGAGCATCCACTGGTTGTGGGAACAGATCTGGTGCTTTCTGGGGGGCAGTGCTGGGACACCCCCCTTGCTGCCACCCTCAGCTGCAGGGAGCTGCTCACATGTGCATGACAGGACCTTTTGGAGCTGGTCCTGCTCACTCCATCCCCATTGAGTTCCCATTTGCCTTTTCAGCCTCATTCTCCCCACCTTGGATGTGCCAGGCATCTTGGACACATCTGTGTAAGGCAGCCTTTCCTTCCCTCTCCTGAAGTGTAAGCTTCATGTGATAAACCAAGGTGTTGAGTGGCATCATCACCACCAAGAGCAAACTGCCTCCTGTCCTACAGCCTGAGGAGCCCTGTTACCTGGCCAGCTGGGAAGAGGAGACAGGAGCACTGCACCCCATGGGATGCCTTTGCCCAGAGGCTTCTGGAAGCCAGCAAGTAAAGGACAGACTGGAGAGTTGCATCTGGCAAAGGCTGTGTTGGCCACGGGAAGGATGTTGAAGAGAGGTGTGTGCCCAGACCCTGTAGCCCCACACACCCCCATCACCCCCTTCCCTGCTACTGCTGCCCAGTCAGCCTCTGCTCTGCTCTTCCCCCTGTCCCTTCCTCTTCCCCCCCCCCAATCCGCTGGTCCAGATCACCCCAGCCTCTGGAAAAACAGGGCTGGAGGAGCATCTGAAAGATCTAGGAGGCTTTTGTCTAATAAAAATCTCTGAAATCCCAGTGCTTACCCCACAGACCCTCTGCATCTCCCCAGGCATGGCTGTGTACTGTGATGGACATCTGGGACCAGGTAGCTGGCATCAGGGGTTACCTCAGCATGTGCAGGTGAGACATGACAGCTTGGTGCCCCCCAGCTCTGCTCCTGAGACTGTCTCTTCCCATGAAGTGATGGATGAGCAGTAAGGCCTGCTGCTTAATGGGGATGGTGTCAGCGTGCAGCTGGCTTAATAGAGCTGCTCCTGCCTGGTGCCAGGCAGTTAAGTGATAATTAACCAGGTGCTTGGGAAGGTGATGCTGGAAGCCAGCCCTGCACTGCTGCTGTGGGGTAAGAGGGCTGAAAACCCACCTCTGTGCACCCCAGACCTGTGAGTGCTGTGTACACCTAGAAACATGCTGCTCCACACCCTCGGAGCAAGAAGGCCAGGGCTGAGATCCTGGGCGAGCCAGGGATGGGAGTACTGGGCAGCTTTGGTTGCTTTTAGGTGCAAGGAGCCACAGAGCTGATCAACACCTGCCTGTCACCTTCACCACCAGCAGCATCCTTGTAAATACTACTGTATGGGTGTGGAAACTGAGGCAGCAGGTGAACAAGACCAGCATGTCTCTGCAGTATTAGGTATTGGTCAAGCATTGGGATGACCTGGCAGCACAAGCGGGGAGAGCTGAGCACCATCACCCAAAGAATGAGGTGGTTCAGGGTGATCGCAGGGAGATGCACCCATGGGAGCAGCACAGGCAGGGTTTTTGCAGGCTGTGACTCTCCTGCTCTGCTCAGCACTGGGCAGCTGAGCCTGGTCTGGAAAAACAAGGTTGGAAGAGCAGGTGAGGAAAGTGGGAGGGTTTTGACTAATAAAGACAAAATTAAGGGAAGAAACACGACTGGGCTCCAAGTGGGCAAAAGGCTGTGAGAGAAGGGGGAACAATCCTGCCTCCAGGCCCTTGGGGTAGGGGAAAGAGATATGGGTGTAAACCATAGCAAGGGAAGTTTGAGATAGATCCCAGGAAAAATGCTCCTGGGAGGAGGGAGGTACAGGCAGATGCAGAGGCTGGCTCCACCCTGGGGTCTCTAGGGTGAGGGTGTGTTTGGAGTCAGGTCTGTCCCAGGCTACTCTGGCACCATACATCCCATGTGGCCGCAGCCAGGCTGGCCAGGGCATGGCTCAGCCCTTCTGGACCAGCTGAACCGGTAGGTGTGGGGCTTGGCCAGCAGGTCCCCGTCTGCACGGTAGGGAGTCAGAGGGAAAAAAAAACCTCTCAGCCCTCAGCAAGCTGGGATGTGCCTCCAGGGACAGCCTAGGGCATCTGCAGCCACCTTGACTGCTTGCAGGTTGTGTGAAACGGAGCACTTGTCACGTCCCTCCTGTATATTGTCTTATATTTATTGTATTATATTTATTAGATTATATTATACTTCATTATATTATTAGAGCTGTCAGGCCAAGTACTTCAAGGCTTCATAGTTGCTTGGGTAACCTTAGCCCATCCCCTTGGACAATGAATGGGATTGCAGGAAAAGCTTTGCATGTGGCTGTGGCACTGAAGGCACCGTTACAGGCACAGCTGGTGGCAGCAATGGTGACAGAGCCCCGGCGTAATCCAGGATGCTCAGTGACAGCGTCCCCAGGGCCAGCGAGGCATGGAGGGTGGGGAGGGATTGGTCTGCAGTGAGGATGGGGAGAGCAGGCAGCAGTTCTGGGATACTGTGAGGGAGACAGCCTGTGGATGTGGTGGATGGAGACACGAGTGGGGAACACAGAACTGCAGCAGACACCCCTGTCCCAGGGGTAGGTGTGAATCTCTCATGGGTGCATGAGGGGAGATGTGTCCTTGTGTGGTGTTGGCAGTGAGGCGGTTGTGGGCTAGGGTCAGGTGCATCCCCCCCTCCCCAGTGTGTTGCTGGAGCTGGTGTGTGTCTCCAGTGGGTGTTGGAGCAGGTGTGTCTTCCCAGCGGGTAGTGGAGCAGGTGTGTATCTCCAGTGGGTGTTGGAGCAGGTGTGTCTTCCCAGTGGGTAGTGGAGCACGTGTGCGTCCCCAGTGGGTGCTAGAGCTGATGCATGTTCCTGGTGGGTGTTGGAGCAGGTGTGTCCCCAGTGGGTGCTGGAGCAGGCGTATATTCCAGAGGGTGCAGGATGAGAGATGCCTGTGTGGGCACATGGAGATGTTTCCAATTCCGAGGGTGCGATGGGAGGTGTGTTGGCTGCAGGGTGTTGGGTTTGCATGGGGATGGCCAGGGCAGCACTTCCAGCATGTGGGGGGGCAGGGGAAAAGCAGGCTCCCATGCACCCAGTCACCCTCCTGCCCCTTGGGCCCAGCACGGGACAGGGGGAGATGCAGGCATTCAACCAAGCCCCGGGTGGGCTTCGTGGGTCTGACCTCGTTGCCACCATGTGCCCCTGTGGCTGCTGGGGATGGGGCAGGGAGTGGGGCTGGCCCCGAGGCTGAGACCACGGGCAGGGGCTGTGGGGGCTGTGGGATGGCAGGGCAGAGCCGACCCCTCGGGGACAGCCCCCTCTACGGGGCCACCTACCCCATGGGTACATCCAACCTCACGGGCACAGCCATCCCCACAGGTACAGCTCTCTCCACGGGGACCTCCCCTTCCATGGGGACACCCACCCCACGTGGACACTCATCCCCACGGGGACATCCACCTAATGGGAATAACCACCCCCAGAGGGACAGCTCTCTTCACGGGGACACCCACTCCACGGGCACGACCACTCCACGGGGACACACAGCTCATTGAGACAGCCATCCCCACGGGGACACCCACCCCACGGGGACAGTCCCTCTGGGTCGCGGCCAGGGGCGTGCCTGGGGGTTTGGGGGCGGGTCCCTCCCGCGGGCTCACCGAGGCGCTCCGCTGGGGGCGTGTCCCTCC